>LZCU01174068.1:0-13392 GCA_001663935.1 Asymmetron lucayanum | reverse complement strand
GGTCGCCATGGCAGGTTTGACTGTATTTGAATCTGATTTCTTCCAATGTCCTAATGTGATGCTTCAGACCTCAGATTTACCGAGCGGGGCTTGGGGTGAATCCGGAGTTAGTTTATCAATAAAACAAGTAGTCTGGGCACACGAGCCTGTCAGACATTGTTTGATCCCTAGGTTCTATCAGACCTCGATGGGAGGGCTATCAACTCCAGATATAGACTGAAAGTTTTTATTGTTAAGTGCCGTGCAGGAAGGACAATTGTCGTTGACTGCTCATCCTTATCCACACATAAAACAGGAAAATAAAGCCATTACTATAAGCAAATTGATCAGAACATTCACCAAACACTGGAACAAGCCACATCAACGTTCTGCCATACACAAAATGTTTATTGTGCTTTGTACACAGGCATAGTCGATAATTACAAACAGTATACAAGAAGTGTATATGGAATTTTTACCGAAGATCTGTATTTAAACTTAATGCACAACACAATACATCTCAATGCACCCATGAGTACCTTTTGGCTTTTATTTGTAATGCTAAGTTGAGGCTGAGTCTATTGAGATTCCCCTTAGCACCCTTGGGGGCTGATCTTCCAGGACTAACAATAGATTAGATGACATGGCATATTTACATATACATACATAGGCAAACACAAAAATGAAAATGCATACACAGATGGCATCAGAATATTTAAAATCATTTGGCATTTACAATGTCCCTGAATCGGTCAGTGAACAGTTTGTCTTGGATAGGGTCTATACATTAGTAGGCAGATCATTCCAGAGCTTCAACGCCCTGTACAAAACGCCCTACCAACACTATTCTTACTTTCGGTAATGAGACATTGTTATTTGATGGTCTAGCTGAATACATCTGGCTTTCGTGAACTGGTGCAAGTGATTTCTCGATGTCCTTTTAGCTACTTGCCAGAGCAATTTTGAAGAATGGTTTCAACTAACTTTAGTTTGTTTATTATGTCTTACCAATAACTAGCCATTTGAGCAGTCAATGCATGCATGCATCATAGCAACATTTCAGTGCCAGCATACAGGCTTTGTTTGAATTACCTGCAGTTTTGTACTACACGTTTCTGATTTACCGGCCAGCAAGTGGGCAAATGACAGAACTATTGCTTGGACAGCAAATTGACACTAATGTGTTGTATTCTACGTTTGCTGACTATATCGAATTAGCTGAGTATGTGACGTCTCTCCTAGAATATTCGTTGGCCCTGGGGTCCTAAAATCGTTAATACATTATAAATCCGCTCCAATAGTCCCTTAATTTTTTAGTAGCCTTTCTGGCCTATCTCATACAATTGTGTAGGCTAACTCATCATTAGGGATTGGTTTTCTAGCCTGAGATGCATGTAAACAATAGTAGCATTATTCCTGACTTCTCCAAACGAATGAAATTGGTTATATTAGTTAACAACCACTGGAAATGTGACATCTTAGACTCATTTATGCAATAAGTACATTTACACCTACACTGTGTTACTAATATTTCAATTCAGTCAACAGTGGTGGAATAGGTCCGGTTGGGTCAAAGTGAACGGGTTGTGTTAGAAATGAAGAACGTCTAGGTGTTGAATGCGATTCTGTGGTTAACTATGTCTCAAAATTGAATTTCAAAAGACGCACATTGTATTTCTCCAAGCAGAGGTTGTTTTCGAGTTATGACCTCCAAAACATTTCCAAAAAACTGCAAAACACCCCCTGACTCTAACTTCTGCTTGTAGAGTAGTTTCCGATCCGAAACAGCACCCATTACTGCCCCTTAAACAGTGATGCACTGCACCAAAACTTCTTAACACAGAATGGTTTTGATGGTGCCCACATCGTCATAGGGTTGGTCAGAAGGGATTGGATGTAGGACGTTTCAATGGCCCGCACCACCAGCCCAAACGTTTGAGACGATAGTTTTTGTCCTTTTGACTACATTATTCTCATTGGCTCATGTCTCGTGACAAATGGAAAAGATTTGTCTCGCTTGTAGCGTGGTGAGTACCCGTGGGCACTGATGGTGGCTATACGCGAGCTCAGGATAAAGCATACTGTACCACAGGCTATCTTTAAAGATTCATCCGCATATCATGGCAATTTCAACGCTTATAGCAGGATTTATGATATCGTTTGCATTCCAAGGATATGTCAAACTGAGAAAGTAGGCAGTTTTAAATCTAACCTCACCCGTTCACGACTCTGTGAATGCATACTTTTCAAATCCCGTAGGTCGGTAGCTGTATTTCTCGAAATTCATATGAATGTTGAGCTTTAAGCTTGCAGGAAGTCAATTTTTGTAGATGCCCTCCTGCCTGTCCCCAATGCAAAGGCATCGATCTTTATTTCAGTTTCTCCAAAGGTAAATGTGACCCTAACATTACGGGGAAGGCCAAGCGTAAGGGCTGGTATAGCCACTTCTACGAAGCCACACTTTGTAACACCTTCTTCATCACAGAAAGAGACATGTTTTTTTGTGGTTCTGAATATCGTAAATGAAATGGCCGTCTGAGACCGCGTCACCGGTACAAATTTGTGTTCTGATGTCTCACCTACCTCCACTAACTGTCCTGCCTCAACACACTTTGAGAACACTTTAGTACAGACTAATTCGTCATCTCTCCATTCCTTCAGTCTATCTGGGTGGCGCTCAGGGTCAAATGGCGGACATATCGAAACTCCATAGGTATACTTGGACTTTCTGGCTGCTATGAAAGACGGGTTGTGGCCAAAGATCACTGCACCTTTGATTATAGCCATACCACACCCGTCAGGTACAATAACATCGCAAACACCATCAAAGTTCTCTCTGACTGCGTGCTGCAGTATGGGAGACTCGGAGAAACCACCGACCATGAACATGTACTTCAGAGGCATAACCGCCTGCCCTGCTAGCAACTCGTCGAGATGGTTCAATATTGAATCAACAGCTGGTGTGAAAAACGATTTCATTATTGAGTGGTTCATTCGAATCATCCCATTAGAAAATACGATCTCCTGTGATTTATACTGCTTTATAGCCTCTTGTACAGTGCGCCCTTTTGTATGTCTGGGGTAGAACTGAAAGAAGTTGAATCCCAGGTGAACAGCAACTACCGCTGAATCATCGGGATTGGGAAGGGTGGACCGCTTCTTCGTCTCAAATTCAATAAGCAGATTAAGATACTCATTTGGGTGCGCTAATTTGTACCGAGCCATTATGTCTTTACCGAAGATGTTGTCCAGTAGGTTGAGGAACTGTTCGTCCACCCTCGTACCTCCCCAGTGTCCTCCCGTTGGAGAAATGACCTCCTTGGCTTTGCCGTTTCCGCTGCTTTCATGTACTGTAATATCTACCGTACCACCTGTAACAGAAGCACACATAAATGTAGGTTAATTCATTACACCGCTGGAAACAGCTCATTGCTTGTCCACATCAGTGTCCATATACACTAAACGTGCGTGGGAGAAGATAAAGCCCGTTTTAACCGTTTTTTTTTACATGAGTTTGGTCCGTGGAAGTTCAAGGGACTACTTCTAGGCACCAAGGTCTGTGAAGATATAGGTGAATGGCGGTGATAGTCTTGGTTGTTTTTGAAGACACGAGGGTTGTGTCTGGTAGAGAAACACTTGTTAGCTGTTGCTGTAGAAGGACTCCGGCTGGTACGTCGACGGTAAAATGGTGTGAGCTATAAGAGAACCTAGTGGTACGTTCAAAGCTATTGACGGTGAACAGCGGGCATGAAAGTATCTGTAGACGAGAGCCAAAGAGGCGATCTTTCGTCTGTGAGAGAGGGAGTTCTGGTCAGCGGCCAGATGATTGCCAATAACCATAGAAATCGTCCTTTAAATATGGCGGTTACAGCCTAAAGATGCGATTAATGCTCCATGTGTGCAGCTAAAGTATACTCGCAGGTGTAAGGTAGTTTCCAGCTTGAAGAAGCCAACCTACTCATTGCTGATTAATCACTTACTTACCACCGCAGTCCACGATCATGTATCGATCTCCGATCTCAAGGTCTACGACGTGATTTTGAGTTGGGTCCAGACGACAGCAGATCCCACCTGCCTCTGGCTCCAGTGCAATCAGTAGTTGCCCTTCGTTTGCTTCACTGGCCATTCCAGCCTGTTAAGATGAGGAATGCAACTTTGATGTGTAGTCGATATTTGATGATCTCGTCCAGAGACATCATCGTTCCACAGTGATTCTTGTGGTACAAGATCTTTCTTCCTCATTCATTCATTCGTTCATTCTTTTTATATCAGAGGCAAAAGTCTCCTGAATTACAGATCACCCAGTTCCATTCAGACTAATTATAAGATTCAATATAATTAGAACAAGGAAATGGCGGCAACAATACGGTCAGACTAACCTTGTAGGCGGCCCGCCGCATAAACTGCTTTGCGTTGTCATCCCAGATGGCAGGAACAGTCAGCACCCAACAGATATCGTCATCTTCTAGCGTTGTTTCAGACGGAATTGACTGTTTGATGGCCTTCAGCATATGATCTTTCAAGTACCACATTGCGTGGGCAAAAATGTCGAGTGCGGGTAGCCGTTTTCCATTAGCATCTTTGATTGTGGTGTAGCTGGTCAATGTCTGGAAATATCACAGAACGAGACATACGTAAATATCTTTGGGCTTTTCTTTCCCTTTAACAATACTTATGAACTAGAAGTAGAAATTGATACTTAACATCAGAGAGTCATTTCAGTGGTAGGAAACTGCAAACCGTTTTAGATCCACATGGAGCATAATTTGGCATCCCAGCTTTCAGATAATCGTTTTCCACACTTTGGAGTAGAACGAGGACTGAAAATACATCTGAGACTGATGTCAAGCATATTTTGCTCTTGCCTTGTCATGCATTTATTCAAACAAATTTGTAGAGATTCATACCTTCACTGAGTGAAGCTCCATCTTAAAACGATGAAAGTAGAAGTGACTCCTAGCTTCGCTCTCCTCAAGATCAGCATACTTCTTGATAGCGTCGAAGCCAAACGCCTTGAACTCTTTTTCAGGAGTGAGTAGCACCGATGTTGGAGTTTTGTAGGACAGAGACCCTACTTCGCTTCCCCAGTTCTTATTCATTCTAATGTCATCCTTATTAGAGGTAAAGGAGAAAGCGTAGCCACTGAACGTGGTCCCAAAATCAATCGCGGCCATCAGAATATATTTGTGGCTTCCCTTCCTGGAATCGGCCCGGACATTTTGATTTTTCTCATTGTCATATAATGTCAGGACCCTGCGAAATCGTTCACCGTGGGATTCTGCCATACCTATAGAGTCAGTCCCGCTCAACCTATCCGACAAAGTCTTGTGATCAGATGTTTGGCATCTCAGTGTTTGAGAGTGTAAGTGGTTTCCAAAAATAGGGCTCTGTCGTAGCCAATTAGCAACAAGTAACTCTACTTACGAGCACTGGGCATGCGCAAATGTTGTATTTGCTTGTGTGCTTGATTGCTCTGGAAAGAATGGTAAGACTTGCTTGCATGTCCTTGTTGTTTTCTATCCCCACAGTTTTGTTTCGTGAGTAAAATATGCTGCAAAATATGACAATAGCACGTCATTGCACTGATACTGTTTTCTACTGGTATTGTTTCCACATTTCATAAGGTTGAATGTGAATATACTGTTTAACACCTGTTTATGGTTCCCGTTCTGGTTATTCTTCTGGCTTTTATCGATCGTGTAGTCTCCGATGAGCCACCCTTTCATTTTTAAACCAAATGACCTCATATGTGGTATGCAGGTAGACAAACAGACATTTCTTCAGAAATGATTTTATTGAGCGTTTTTCGAGACAAAGAGTAATAAATGTAAATTTTATAGAGCGTCTTTCGAAACAAAGTAATAAATGTAACTCAAAACATTCATATTAACACCAAACGGTCTACATTTGCTCAGTGATAGCTTGGCACAATACAGTAAGTTCTCTGCTTTCACTATTTTAATGTAGATCTTTAGAATACTTTAATTTTGCTGACTTTGAGTAAGAATAGCGAAAATGGATATCACACTCAGTGACTTGCTACAAATAATGTCTACGTATCTGAAGCTAAGTGTTTCTGGCAGCTATCAGTGAAAACTCTCCAACCGCGCTTGATGACTCTACAGTAGTTCGGGAAAAGGACAAGTTTTAAAACACATTGCTCGAACTGGGTTTCGTACCTCTGGAATCTGTATTAGTGACTATTTATTGTTATTTTCTGGGCTGACAAGAGATTGGTGCTAGTTTGGATGTCCACGACCTTGTTTACCATGTTGTAGATCATACAAAGTCTGGACATCTTTCGCTTCTCCTCAAATGGTTTCCGCTGCAGGCCTGCTTTCTTTTGGTGACACTGGCATCCCTGTCATAGTTGTTCGTGAAGAATCTGACGACCTAGATTTGTTCCCTTTCCAGTTTGTCCTTGTCTTTCGTTGTATATGGACTTCACACTGTGGCGGCGTATTCCAAGTGTGGAATGTGTACGTCAGTGTTTTACCTTTGGTGGGCTTCAAGTAAAATACTTACATCGAAACAAAAGAAAGGGTATTTCACCGTTTGGTATTTTAGAGAAAACCAAACTGAGTCGACAATTGTGCTTTGACACTTTTGTTACTTATTTATTTGTTGTTAAAACAGGCAACTACATCATCTAACCAGCTAATTTTAATTCTAATGTGTAATTTCAAAATTAGACCGTCAAAGGCAGGGTCGTTTCTTGTTCTTTCAATTGCATGATTGAACAGTAAAGCCAAGAGGGTGGTATCCCAGTCGTAAACCACTTCTCACTCTAAATCTCGGCGATGAAAATTCATTGTATAGATTTTCTGCCGAACTTCATTTTTGATAAACTTCATGCATTGTTTCACGTCTTAATGATATGATTGAATCCTTCGGCCGGCAAGTATATGAATAGGACCATGGCCAAGAAAACTGTTGGGATTTGAGTAAATAGCGTATTTCTGCTTATATATGTCAACCTTTGTTAAACTTCATGTTGGTATAAGGGTATTATTTGTGTCATAAGTGCTGTATTCATCAATCTAGCTATAGCCTTTTTACCTTCGTCAAGAAGGCTATGTTTTCAGTCTCGTTCGTATGTGTGTGTCTGTCACCACAATAGCCAGAGAATGCCTTAATGGATTGTCTTCATATTTGGACGGATGGACATGTGTGACAAATTGTCAACTAGACGGCCACGATCTGCTGATATACTGGATAGTTTCTGCCAATCAATTCCAGGAGGTACAATTTGAATATACCAAACAGGCGAGAAATGTTGTTTTCCAACGCGGTTAAATAACAACGGTACCTAGGTACATGTAGCTATAGCTGTTGCAAACAACAACTCCCGCATAAATCTCACATCTTAAGGAAATTTTGCCAAGAGATGTCGAGATGGCGTTGTCAAGAAAACCCTTAAAACAGAACCACTTTGGATTAACGCCCTTAAATATACTTCAACAGTCACACTTTGTCTGTAGTGGTTGGGGATTGCCACTAGAAACTATCACGCTTTTAAGCACACCCTGCCCTTCTGAAGGACATTCCGCGACTGACGCAATATGGGCCAAACGTAGAAGTCAATTTCTAATGTACTTCCACCTGCAGATTTTGGAGGCGGGCTGCTGTACCACAGTTCGTGCATCTTGTCATCATACTGACAGTTGATTGTTTCAGCTGTCAGTGGAGGCTGTTGGACGGCCATTTGCCACGCAACGCTGCTGCAGGCGCGGGCGAATGATCTAAAATTTGTATTCTGAAGAACTGGGTCCATGTCTTCACCGCATCTCTCTTTCGCTTTGTCCAGCACGCTCTAGATTGAAACAGAAAATCAAAATTGTATAGTACAAGAATCGTGACAACTGGTTTACCATGTAGATTGTTTCAACTGTAGTCGATGTCATTGACGAATAGCAAGAAATGAAAAAGGTTGTAAGTCGTCGCCTTAGCGATATCACTTATCTATAAAGTGCAAATTTCACTAACCATCCCTCTCCCTGTCCACAAATTGCTCAAAAACTCAAGCTACTTCACTTAATAATTTTGAGCCACGCGCAAAAATTTTAAGAGCCGACATCTAAAAGTAGAAAAAAAAACTATCGTAGCTAAAATTGCAAAGCTATCCCCATGTCAAAATTTCGGTAATTTACCCATACGACGATAGCACAGCAGACAACAGACTCCTAATTGCGGATTATTGGCGAATTTCATCCCCATAAAACTCATTTCACAGCGCGCCCAGTAATTCCCTGCGCGCCGGAGATAACCTTCCGACCGGCGCCCATCCTTTTGTTGGGCGCCGGCTGGAAATGTGCTGCCAGTTCGTACTTTTTCCGCGTCGACAAATATTGAAAACACTTCTGCAAACTGTCGTCAGATGCGCTATTTCCTGCTATAACCATTGATGTCACCATTGTCCCTGAACGATAGTATCACGAAATGATGGTCTAAAACTCCAAATTCACTTGAAATTTCATCATCCCTCCCTATCTACAAACAAATAAAGCTGGACACAAGAGAGTATCATTACCACCGGGTTAAGCTACCCACTTTAGAACGCATTACGACAATTTGCAGAAGTGTTCTCAAGGTAGGACCTGATTTGTAGGCCATTTGTACAACGTCACTCGGTAGAGAGGTGGTCGAGAATGTTTACCGTAGCGCTGGCTATGTAAGGTGTGAATAATTGCCATGCAGGGAAATTTGGACACGATGTGCCACCACCCCACGGTGCCACCCTTGTGCGGCAAAAAGACAGCTCGCAGCAGAGTTTTAGCGGGTGGTCTGTAAAGGGACGGGCAGATTGTCGTGGGGGTTGAAGAGAATTGTCGGGCGCGCTGTCAAATGAGTTTCATGGGGATGGTTTTTAGCACCCCCAACCAAAAATTGCAAAAGTGCTATTTTCAAGACCTGGATTAAAACAAGAAATAAACAAAACCCATGTATAGTACATGTATACTCCCTTGCATCCCATATACCACATGTCAGGTCGCTTGGCCCTGAGGTAATTCATTTTCGTGGCCAAAATGACAAAGACAAGTAAGGAAAATTATTTTAAAGGCACACATGAAAAAAACACACGGAAAAAACTTGGCCGTATATGGCTGAACTACATCTCTACCAAATTTCAGGTCAATGAGCCGAAAAATGAAACCGTGACTTTGGTAAAAGACAGAACAAAACAATAAGAAAACGGGCAAGAAGAGGGAGCTCAAACAAAATATTTGTCTCCCCGTATAGAGAAAGGAAATATTACCGTTTTCACAAATTGATGTGTTCTTTTCATGATATCTGTTTCTGGATATTGGTCCAATATTTACCTGGGTAAGTGATTCTACTTCGCACTCTCCGCATCTCTCCTTCAGGAACGCCTTAATTTCTTTCAGGATTGAGTCAGGCTGAGTTGGAGGACTTCCGACATTCTCGTGCTGTAATATGATACAAAATCATCAGCCACAACCGAGCGAGCAAGATTCCCATCGGCAACTTCATGTATTACCCCCCTCGTACCGCGATCCGACCCGCGGTAGGACTGGTACCTTGAGTAATACAGGAAACACCGGATGTATACTGTTTATCTAAAAATGCAATCTTGCAACGAGGACCAACGTTGGAAAAGTAGTCCCTTAGAAGTTCCATGAGTCGACGACTTTACCCTGTAGGTACGTCAGTTCAAAACAACACAAAACAAACAAACAAAGAAAATCAAAACAAGCAAACAAAAATATCGGGCAAAAGAGTTCAAATTTTCAATATTGTATAGAGAAAAGCCGGGCTGTATAAGTGAGCACATATTAGCAGATACAATGTTAGCATGACCTGGGTTGTCCTATAAAGCTTTAAATGTCATGAGCCTTTGGATACAGCAAAAGGCAAAAAAGACACCCTGTTAGTTGTCTACGTATCAATGATAATATTAGCTGATATTAGTCAATGATAAGTCTGCTTTGTAGATTAACATGAAGCAAAATAAAACCTTTACCATTGGTAGGGTGCCCGTCACCGCGGCGATAGGACTGTGAAGGCGGAGAGTCTCAGAACTCAGGAATCCATTGAAGATTTTCTGGGCTCGTTTGCAGGCAAACTGCAGGATGCAATTGATGAAGACAAAAAGACATCTGTTTTAGGTAGCGATAGGTGACTTCTGTGAATTATGTTGAATCCTTATTGGGCTTTGTAATACAAGTCAGTTTAGTCTAGGTTATACGTTTGTTGCACAACAATTGTATCCGGTACAATGTATGGCAAATAACACGGATTGTTAACAGCTACAAACCAGATATACTGGTGGACTAATCTAACATTAATACACGAGATAATGGAATAATAGGTTTCATATCGTTATGACACGGTTTGTCATTTCCATAGAATGATCTATGTATTGACCTTGGTAGACAGGTATATTTGCCACGTACGTGGACTTTTAGATGAATATATTGAAAGTTCATATTTAGGTCCGTCGAGCACAGATTAAGCATGCATTAAGAATGCATTGACGAATTTTAGTGATTACTGGGACATGGCATACATACCTTGAACATATCCAGTAAAATCTTGATGTTTGCCTTTTCGACATGGGTGACGCCATCAAGAACTTCTTTTGCTCCCAGCCATTCTTTACTCTCGATCTCAGCAAAATTCTCAGCAATTTTGGCCGGCCTGTGCTTCATTGATATGCTCTCAATGTCGGTCTCGTCAGAGGCGAGCCTGATGTCAAACTCTTTCGACAGCCTGAGTAAACATAAAGAAAAGAGTGCGTTCCCTCTGATATTCTGGAAAAATACTATCATATAGTGATGCAAGGAATAAAACGTTAACAAGTCTTTAACATTTTTGGGACTAAAATGGCTGTTGGGGTCCAAACGGACTCCATTTTTTAACCATTTGGACCCCCGTGGGATTCAGCACAGACTTTTCTCTATAATTTCCACAGTATAGTACCGATCTCCGTAAAAAGAGGAGAAGTTCGTGAAGAGGCTCACTAGAAGAGGTACACTGACAAATTCACGGAAGGATTTCTTTCGGATCACAAATGATCAAAAGATGAAAATGCACTTAGAATATACGCCTGGGGTCCAAATGGACCCCGTCTGGGTGTTTGAGGGTTAAATACAGTACATGATTTACACAAATTATCAAATGTAGTATTTCTCGAAGACCTAAAAATGCAAGTTACAGGTCACGCGAAACCCTATGTGGTCATAATCATCTTGTATCTGCACAATGAGGTAGGTGAAATGCATAAAATCCTGTCGATAGGAAATTAGTTTCCCATAAATAAACAGCTGTTGCTATGATTTGATAAATAATATTCTACATATCGTTGGAAATCCCGAGACCTAGCGCCTTCTACGACGTCGGCATTTCTGAAATTTTCCTGTACAGATGTTAAGGGTTGTTTAATTAAACAAAATATAGACAGCATATGTGAAAAATCTGGCTATCTTGTTCTACTCTGATTTTTGTTCACAGTCTGCACCAGACTGACAGTAGTTGTAGTATAAATTTTGTTGCTCCTTGAAAACAGACCTTATAAACGCCCTGAACGCCCGAACTAGCAAGAGATGGCCTTAATCTATCTCCTATTGTACAAGGTACCTGTGTCGAAAATCTTCTGCGACTCCCCTGGCGTTAGAGTACTGCTGCTGAAGGGAATCTTTCACTGCCTTAAGGTAGTCCCTCTCCGCCTTCAGAGAATCCGACTCTCTCTTCAGGGAATCTCTCTCGGCTTTCAAACCGTCAGCCTGTGTTCGCCATAGTTGAATTTCTTGATCAAAATTTGTCCTTAAGTCATTAAGTTCTCTTTCTTTCTGCTGCACCCTTTCTTCTGTGAGGGTTACGTGCTTTCTCATCCATTCCAAGCCTTCGTCTTTAGTGAGATGGTCATTTTGCCGGGCACTATTTGTTTGGGTCAAGTTGTTCTGATTTTCTACAGCACGTCCTGCTCCTCTGTCTTTTGTCTCAGCAAACTGCCTTACATGATGATCCAATTTGACTGCTTTGTCTGACTGTCTTTGCTGCCATTGTTGTGTTGCCTCCAGTTTTGTGATCAGTTGAGAGATTTGGTGGTCTTTATCCTTGTTGTCTTCGTCTTTCATAGCCAGATTCTTCTCTGTCTCCTGCCATTTCTGCAAAACTATTTCGTAGTTACACCGCAACACTTCCTTTTCCTCCGTACGTCTTTGTAGAAGGCTCTTAATTTCTTCCATTTTACGTAGCTCTGTCGCTCTTGACTGGTAAGTCTCATCAAAGTCATCCCTGGCACGCCTGAATTCATGCTTCATTTTATCCATGTCGTGCCTAAGCTGAATAATTTCTTTACTCTTCTGTGACAATTGTTGTGTTTTTTCCTTGCACTGCTTGTCAAGTCTAGCTATAGTGTCATTTTTCCATTGTAGATCAGACACAGTGGTTGATAATGTGCTGTCCTTCTGACGTAGCTCCTTACGGACCATGGCAAGTTCTTTTTTGGTCTGTGCGTGTTTTTCATCTTCCAGTTTTCGTCTTCGAATCGAGTCTTGCAGGTCTGCTTTTACCCTCGCACACTCGTCGGACTTTGCCTTCAGTTGTTCCCTAAGTTTGTCGTTTCCTCTCTTCATAGTTTCTGCCTCTTTAGTTTCTGGAGGACAAATTGTGGTAGTAGGTGGGGTGCCGTAGAATGATCGGCCAGCCTGTGGTATTCCTATTGCACGTCTCACTCCATTATCTACGTCTCTGATCGCCACATTGGACAGTTGCTCTTTCTTTTTTTTCCTGGGGAACGCATGTGAGTCTGATTGCTTCGGTGGATTCGTCTTTGCAGGCCGCAGGTAAGAGTACGTCTTTGGCTTACTCATCGTTGGGGTTTTGTGTTTGCTCCAGGCGGAGTCAACACTTCGCTGCGTGTCAATTTTACTCGGATACTGCACGTATCACAAACATACGCAGTGACCTCTGACACGGATAATTGCACATGCTTATGTTTGCACAACAAGCACCGCAATGCTAACTAGCATGAGTACTACCACACTGTACATATTTCGGCATTAACTGGATAGGGGAAGATGTGTTTAGAACTTACATGTAGATCTTGGCATGTGTCTTATTTAATTTTTTGGACGTTCCGAGCAGGTCCTTGATCTAAAATCTCAGATCACAGCAATAGAGTTGGAGCTTGAAGAAAAGGCGGAAAGCTATGAATGTCAGCAAAACAGGATTATGTTATCGCAATAGGTTACCTAAAATATAGTTAAGTTGATGCTATTGATGTATAGAATAAAACATTCAGATACGCCGATGAAGGTTAGACATCCAGGTGGTAAGATACATACGCAAGAAAATTGTTACTCAAACTGGATAGAATCTTGAAACTTGTCCGACGTTTCGCCTTGTATTCAAAGGACTGGAAAGATTAGGAAGACAAGGGTTTTTAAC
>LZCU01173894.1:4011-15074 GCA_001663935.1 Asymmetron lucayanum | reverse complement strand
CCATGCGCGCAGCTGCGTTCTTGGTGCCAATTTGGCGTGTGACAAGCCATTCAATCAAGGGTTAGTCTCGCCCCAGATGTTGAACACTAATTTGGGGCAAAAAATAGCTATTGGCGCTGCATTAGGGCGGAAATTAAGTCCGCTAAGGGTGGCGAAAACTAGGGGAGTTCGTGCATTAGCCGGGCGGAGGGATTGACCTCACGCTTATTTAGTTTTAGCCTCTTGCTTAGGTTGCAGTTTCTTTACATTTCAACGTATAAATTCGAAGATATCATGGCATATGAACAAAATAGAATCAAGGCAGCATGTTAGTTACTGCCAATATTGTTTCCTCACAACAACGGTTTAGTCACTGCGCAATAACATTGACCTCCGCTGCAATGTTGTATTTGGATTACAAAGATTGCCAAGGCATCGTTGGAAGATTGACAGTCTAAACCTTTACTAAGGCATCAGAAGATATTGTGGATAACTATAATGAGATCATGATCCGGCAACGCGGAGAGGAATCGTTTTCAGAGGCATTACAAAAGGTCGGCTAACGTCACTCAAAAATGTGCTGTTGGGATCCAATTTTGATCTTCAGGTTCTGTGCCCATTCAAGCGGATAAGAATTGACTTACAGATGAGCGACCTTCGCCAATATCTCATTTCTTTGGCTTACGGAGAAATAAACCCTTTCATAGCAACAGGATTATCCGTCGTTATGATGAACAGTGTTTGCTGTAGGTAAGCTTCAATCAAACACGGCGTACCACCTAAAAACTATGTAATCTGTATTTACTGAAGGGCAGGCCATTGATCAGCTCTGAGAATGGTTACCTTCTGAACCTTGCTTCACCTGATATAGATGAAAACTTCAACACAAATTCGCTGCGACAAATGACATGAGGAAAGTTCATTGGACTGAATGGCTGTTATTTGTCTCAAAGATTGCAACAAAATCAATAGTTGAGGTCTTTGAACTGTGGACCAGATAAAAGACTTTCATGGTTTAAACTGGTTTATGGGATCCCAATCGTCCCAATTCCCTACGAAAGAGATTAAAACCATNAGCAAAGTAATATTATGTAGCGGGCTCTAAGTGCAGTCCTTTAGGCTGTATCCATAATGGTTCGTCTTGTCCTGCCTCCCTTGGCAACGAAAGATCAACACAATATCTGCTCATTGCGGTATATTAGATGCCCTTTGGTTCCTACTGAAATCATTAAGAAAGAGTACACCATTATCTGTTCACATTCTTACATGTAACGTCGCAATGCGTTGGAACCGTTATTTCAATGGTGATAACTTTCCTTTTGGATTGAATCATAAAGTCACGCTACTCTATGTACATAAAACACCCGCTATCTGAACAAAGATTTCATGAATGCCAAGGACAAAGGAAAGTAAACATGAAAATGCCTAAAGTAAAACGTTAGAAGCTCATAACAGCGCAGTGTTCAGCACCAAGGAAAGTGTAGCCGACAGCAAGTCCCGTAAATGATGGTAAATGCCAGGAGGTGTTTGGGCCCCTTTTAATGGGACGTGTGCTGATGGTTTAATGATAACGGGTGCATGTATGTTTTAGCCTTTCAGGCTATGATGTATTACAGGGAAAAGATGTATTTTAGGTCAGCACTGCTGAAGTAAAGAAATTTCATGATATATGATACTAAGATGATGTATTATAGGTTAATACGACCACGCAAAAGAATGCTCCTTCTATAAATCTCATGTAGGTATTCCATATAGCGTTAAAGCCAGGGTGATTTTACTCTATGTATCATATGAAGTGTGAACTAAAAAAGCGTGCACACACAAGTATTGTCCATACTTACGTTTGACTTATTGCTTGAAAACTGATTATCAAGCAGAAAACGAGATGACTATTCCGTACTTAAGGTGATCACCCGTCTATATATTGACAGCAGGGATTTACTATCGCCACTGGGGGAGATGCGATATCTAGTTGGTAAATCTAGAGGGATGTTGTCCCTTGCTACGACATATGCACAAAGTCACTGCACTTGTCCTACATAATGCCGAACCTATATGCAAGTCGTTTTTGGTATATCGGACCCCTTAACGAACAGATGTACCACGGGACGTATGGAGATGCCCCTGTCTCTTTCTGGTTGCCCTTTAATTTATCGTGTCCTTAGGCACGGATCTGGAGGTGGATGCCTCTTTGAAGTTTTTTTTCGAATTCACGCTGGGATTAACGAAGAAGCTTACAACTAGACACTAAGATGCCTTAGGACTGTAGACACTAAGGATACGTCTGATAATTAATTTTCTCAGCAGAGATAAAGACATTGAGAAAGTTTTGAGATCGATCACATCAGGAGTTTCTTGACGCCAGATGCTCGTTAGCGTTACACTGACGCCTTGCGTAGCAACGCTATCTGCGGGTTTGCCGAGTCTGCCAAAGGTAATTCGTATCAATCACTTCCTATCGTGCGACATGGTGGCTCGTCTTATCGCCGCTGATGTCGTTGTACAAGGATACATTTATTTCTTTACACGACCTCTGGCATTTTCTCTATAATCCAAACTTAAAAGCTATGTGCAGTAAATATCTGGTTTTGAAGGTAAATGTGCAATCAGTGTAACATAAGGCAACATATTACTACAAAATATAAGGAGATAATTTAGTTAAGAAGTTATTCTGTCAACAAATTACTAGCACTTACGCCATTATCTGATTAATACAGCTTTTCTCACGTTGATGGATTTTTCCCGAAGATGGTATTGTACAGTTTGAATTATTCTAATGATATTCTAGTCTTCATTTATCGTCGATAATCAAAGGGTAACCGCCACCTCAATTTCAGCCTAGCACTGTTGCTTAAGGTGACAGTCAAAACATCCGTTCAATCTTCTCCATCATCCCGTCTTGGAAGAAGGAGGATATACTTTGGGGCGGATTATTTCTCCAGCTTGCGGCCAAATGGTAAATGTCCTGAATCTGCATTGATCATACACGGCTGACAAAGCAGCTGTGGCTTTAGATATGGACTAAAAGATTACCTTCTGTCATATTTTCGATAAAATTATATTTATTACGAGATGGACGTCCTTGAGCAAGTTTAGAGTTGCATATGCAGGAAACTTTTTGTGTGACAAATAAACATTATTTGCTGCAAATTACTGTCATTGCTACATAATTAACAAGGTCAAGTCATACAGGAAAAGTATTCTACTTGGTAACTGTACGACGTTACGCCTGCACTATTAACAGTCTAGAGTTAATAGAGTTAAGCAGTTTATAGTGCTTTGGGCGCTTACACTAGGGATGGTATTATCAAAAATTAACATACAGCTGAGAAATGGAGTCAGTCGTTACTCAATGTCGTTGTTTACGACCATTCATAGGCAGTAAAGAAGGGAAAGAGTGCTTATGTACTGGGGAGTATTATCCCCATACAAATAGCATGCGGCAAGAAATCCAATCAGATCATTAACTTTCACAATCACTGCTTTTACAAGTGAAAGTTAATGTCGGTGGCGTTGATGGGATGATAAAACTTAACGAGCCTAAAAAGTAGTTATATTAAATGGATAGTTCTACTTTGCGGATTAAAGTGCAGGTCTTATATAAGTAAGAGGGATGCTGCAATTCGAAATTAACATATGAAATGCAAAAGGCTCTTCATTATATTTGACACTAAAGCGCTAGCGATAAAGTGTAGGCCTCGAAACAGGGAGACCCTGGGTTCCATCCTGTCATACCTAGCCGAGTTGCGTGGGCCAGGACGACTGCTGTAGTGCAGTAGTGGGCCTTGCACCTATTTGTGACCCAGGGGCTATAAAAAATGACGAGGGGCACTGCCCCGACGCATCATAATATATCTTAAACTTAACTTGGCAATCTTTCCCCGAAGCATACAAAAATACTTACCTTATCAGATTTATAACGGCTCATTCGCAATGGGACAAAAAAATCTATTCAATATCAATGAAAGTAGGACCTTCGGCGTTATTCTTTTCCTTTATCCCCAAATTTTATTAATACAAAAACATAGACATGTAGTAAATCTGCCACCAGCAGGTAAATCCAACAACACCTAAAAAAAGGTACAAAGAGGTGAGGGGGATCTATTTTCCCAATGTCTGTCCAGCTATAGGGTGTTTACCCATCCTGTAACAAAACTTAAGATGATATGTACACTAGTTACACATCATTACAGGGGTCACCCTCTCTAGAACTGATGTGCAACAGTCAACGTCATTAGTTTTGAGAAACTCCTTTGTAAAGCTCTGAATTTGCTCACTTGCAGAAGAATGGCTTCGCTGCGACTATCTTCCAAAGTAGTGATAGCCAAAAGATCATTTATATCCTTCTAGCCGTAGATGACTTATGCAACTCATTCTTACATGATTTTATGGACGCTAAATTATCTGTAAGAATAACAGGGAAATAAGTAATCCATTCATAACGCCGATCCAGCGGCTAACGCCATTATCAGACCGCATGTTCCCTGACTTATCTCATTAGAAAATCCATTTATACCGATCCGACCCCAGTACAAGCCCCGTGAAGGCAAAAAAACGTATGTTCTTGAACTAAAAACTAAGCTGCTTTTTTACTATATGTTTACCAGCTGGTGTTTGACAAAAATGTAAGCAACAATGTTCAATGCTCAACTACCTGAAGTCCTTAAATTTAACTAAGTTGCCACATCATCACGATAAGACCTGGTGACTACCTGAACCCGAGGCTGGTGATCTTTGCTATATAAACATCTCTGTGTGGTATGGTCGAAGCTGCCCTGGTAAGTACATTGTAGACTGGAGTGGAACTCGTTGTCCTCAAGGATGTTAGGCGCCTCTTCACTATACAGTTTTTTGAAATACACAGAGTTAGACACGCAGAAGATATAATTAGGTGTAGGAAGTCATTCGGTGTAATATAGCCAAGGAGTGTCTGTGCAGCCAGAATGTTGCAACATATATCAATGTATACGTAACCGATTCAGATTCAGAAAATAATACCCGATGTTTGTGTTACAGCAGTTAAAGTAAACGTTATATGAAGTATATGTTCGGGATACTTGATAAAATTAACTTTCTCTGTAAAGACACATCGAAGGAATGATTTCTTAACAGAAAAGTTTACGACTATGTTTTAGGCTATTATTTCAGGAACATATGGAAATGACCAGCACTTATCGCTGTCAAGACTGCCTACAAAGCTATACACCTTAAAGCTTCAGATGACATTGGGTGTTTGATATTGATCAAATGAAACCTCGTCGACCGACTTGTGGAGGCCATATACATTTGTTTAAGTCTCACCGAAGCATGCACCATTTAAAGTGGGCCACTTGGGAAAATTGAAATACTATTGGCAACTCAGGTGATTTTTCATGACTGGTCCCTAACATCTTTGGTGTCATTTCCTATAACAGGGATCTCCTAACGCTCATTGTTACATCTTCACAGTATACCCATAAAGGTTACGAAGGTACAAAGGAACTACTGTTATTGATTAAGATGCACTAATAGCCATTACCTTAGCGATTAATTTTCCAATAAAAGTCAACAAAGAAACGGTGAAAATTTAGAGGACCATTAAGATAGTGAAGACAGGTGCAATCCATCATCGTAGAATTCCTTAGACAGCAACCAACTGCGTAAAAGGAAATGTCAGCTTTAATTCCATTTAAGCGAGGATCGGTGCATCAGTTCGTGTTAAAGCTAGCCTTAGGATAGCAGCGTTTGATGAAAGAAAGATTCTATAATGAGGAAGGTCTGGTGGAACAGACCTCGAAAGGAGATTTAACAACCAATTAAAACTTTTTTCTCCTAAAAGTTTTGTACCTCACAGTTAGAGAATAATTGTTTGTAGTTTTATCCCCGTAAAACAGCAGGAATATAACACAGTCTACTACCATTTGTATGATAGTATGGTGTTTGTTACAAGACCTTGGGCTATATAAAGTTTTGGTAGCGCAATTGGAATTAAATGTATGTGTACAATCAAAAATATTAAAATGATACGTCTACATCTCAGATGCATTGCTTGCATTAAAATGTGCGATCTACATGGATTTGAAGAAGAGTGGTTCTGAATTCATCTGATTTCTTAGTCACATAAGTCTATGATATTAATATCCATTGACTAAATGTGCCATCCAGCCTATTTTCTGAATAGCCGAAACTGGCTGAAGATTGTATGGCCAACAGTTTGGATGATTAAATTTGCAAAGATCTTGGTAAAAATGGCAAATGTCAAGTATGCAGACAAAGTTGACACTAACCCGCAAACAAAACTCGGAACTCAATATGGTCTAAGCTTAGCAATATTGGAGTCAAGATACATCTTTCTTTTGAAGTCACAGCAAGTCGAGGTATTTGCTTTACGTGCTCTTTTACTTTTTACATAAAAAGCCATAGTCCTGTATGTGTTGGACGTTGTAGTGGACAATCCCAATAACGTACTGCTATTTGCTTGTTAGCGATATTGGAACAAATATAGGCCTTGCCAAACAAAAACTTTCACCATAAAATAGGATATATTTGTTCAAGAGGAAAGCACTGCTATATATCCGTGCTGACAGTGCGAAATGAGATTGATCAATACAAGTGATTGTCTTTCTTGCCCCCGATATCACTAGATCACGAGATCTACCTTTGTATCTGATCATCTCACCATTCACTCCCATTTTTTATCTATTCAAATTCAGTCTCTATTTCTGTACTCTGTCGTCGCTTCCTAATGCGAAATATGGCATACATGTGTTGGTACAGGTCCTTCAAAGTGTGTAGAATTATATTTTTTTCAATGAGTGTGCATGCGTACTCATGTACTAGCATTGAAGGATACAATCTTACAAGCACCTTTGACCCAGTCATGACGTCACACTTTCGAAAGATCACGTGTGACAGGCGGATGGGTTAGGACACCCGACTAAGATCAGACGATATGTCAAAACTAAATATATCGATGATAAAAATGTCAAAACTAAATATACCGACATAAAAAAGTCAAAGCTTATTTCTTACCATGGATGCGCTCATTCGTGTGTTGTTGTTGTTTTGCAGTGCAGAACAAATATTATATATTGTTGATTCACCAAAACAGTTCCCTCATTTTAGATATATTTTTTTATTCCTGGTCCACATTCCATTCCATTCCATTCTCCAGTTGACGCTCCTAGCCGTTGTCCCCCGCGAGTTTCCACGCACATTATTCTTCCATTATTAAAGAAAGCCTCCATCCTCTTTAAACATTATGGGGAAGACAACTTAGAGACAAATGCCACGGATGACCCCATTAACGCTCAAATAGTACAGCCAATAATGGATTTAAATCCACAGAAATATCTTTACTATGGAATGACGAAATGCCACCATTAGTGCTAAGCGGGTGACATATATCATATGGACGTGTGGCTTTCGAAAATGACATTTACTTTAGGTTGGCGGGGTCCATGTCATTGCTCAACGAGATTAATTATGATTTGTTTTAGCTTCTCCATAGAATATACATTCATAGATATTTTTGATATGTCTATGCACAGACTGATGTGAGGATGTGAATTCTGACCTTGGCATTGATATGAATGATAAGCCAATTCACTAGGTGTATACATCCTAGTTCAACACACAGCCATTTACAGACATAAAGCATACATGGGTGAATATAATATTGATTCCACGTCACTGAGTGTGAGCAAATGACTAACAAATTGTAAAACGTTTTATTTGTAAACTTTCAGTCTTCACACAGTTTTAAATGAAGCATACATAAATGACATTGTCTCCTGTACTGAATCCCACGATATACACCATTGAACTTGAAACAATGACAACACAAAGTGGCAAGGTTAGTTTATCCAACCAGATACGGGTCAATGGTTTTGTTATACCTTTCACGCAGTCATCAGTGCGACAAGTTATATGCAAATGCCTCATTACCTCACCAAATGTCACCTTTAGATTGGAAGCAATTGAACGCTCAAATGATCTCCAATACGACAGGAGGGGCTTATAAGCTCAACTCAGCGCTCATTCCAACTGATGTGTAACGTTCCCTCAGTTGAAAACATTGTGAATGGCATATACATCTCACATTCATCCACGGTATCTATACCATAAAGGTGTTATCGGCTGAAAACATTTCCACAACTCGCTGTGCCCCATTGTATAAGGGCACTGGTCGTCAAATCATTTATTTGCTTTGGGCCGTAAGCCAAGGTTGCGGTCAGGCTCCCGTCAGAGTTGATCCCAGGAAATGCCAGGTTTCGATTTCCCATGAAGTGCTCGAGTGCACACAGCACTTTGGGTTTAACCCAGCACCGTCAGATGTGTCTAACAGAAAGCTAGTACTGAATGAGGGGAACCCCACCCTAGTTTAGATATCTTGTGTGACTGTATAAAGTTAGTATGGGAGTCGTAGTTCGTTTGCTGTGCACCGATAGTCTATTCACGGGCATCAGAAGGCATATCGTACGGGTTTGGATATCTCTCTGTCGGTCATTTTCTGATGACCTACAAAACCGGTCTTGGGAGTGGCTGCACCAATTCTTCAGACCAGCGTGATAGATGGGTGTAGAAAATGATGAATAAGGTATACAGTCAAAGTATATTACTGTATCTTTTGGGTAAATTTCGATTACCCGATGGCAATTGCAGTAATTTTCATACAAGATCGACATGAATTAATCTAAAATACTTTACGCCCGAATATACACACACAACCCCACCCCCACACAGACACACACACGCCATGTATGTGGAATCAAGAGGAGTGACAACTAAAATATACTGTAGAATGATGTATTTAATGTCCAGGGTCGCCGAGGTGTTCTGTTACAGTAGCCTATTGCTCCTGGGTTCCCTCTGGCCCTTCGATGGGGGATCTGATGACATCGAACTTCTACTTAGACGGTGTTTAATAACTTTTGACCAGGAGCTCCTCATCGACTTAAAAGTACCAACATGATCGAATGAATGGCGACGTACATCGTACAAAATGTCAATACTGGTATACTTTAATATGCTTTAATATGTCGCCCACCAGGTAAGTTTTAAAAAATTGTCGTTCATATGGTTGGTTTTCTTTACAATTACCCAGAAGAAACTACTGTATCCTTCTCAAGATTTATAACTTGATCTTGATGTCAAAGTCGTCCTTATGCAACAGCTTTTTTTGTCAATTGCAGAAAAATTATAGTTCCTGAAGGAAATCTATTCAGCAAATCCTGACCTTCATTTTGATAATTCATCCAGCAATTGCTACCCAACGAAGACATTATGATTATATATTTTAAGTAACAAGGGTGTAATATGCGTTTTCAATATGTTGACGTTAGTATGATATGCCTCTTGGGGAAAACTGCATTAAACATGTCGACGTTAGAGATCGTTACCAATATATTGTGCATGTGATTTGTATCGATAGCAATTCTCGCTTTGTACATAAAATATCCCCACGAAATGTCGATTGTAATCAAGAAGAATATTCATGGACGATTCGCTCAAATGATTGTTGGTAACTTTTTCCAAACAGCTGCGTCTCTGGTGCACTTGGTGCTCTGATGAATTTGACCTTCCCGTTTGCACGTATGCCGGATAAGGTCAATAATATCCGATGTGTTCATTCACAGCAGACATAATCCTGCAGCGGTGGGATATTTAACCAACCATCCAGAACGATGATTTCTTTGGAACTGTTTGAATTGTAGTTTTATGACCAGACCCACGGAGGGTTTATCTAACCATAAAATGTACTCAACGTTATTAACGACAAATCGGCTGAAGTATTAGGTAACTCTAGAATGTATTTAAAATCATCATTTAAGACCAACGTAGGTTTATGCGTTCTACAAGATATTTGAAATTATTATCAACAGACCTGAAGTGGGATTACAGAAGCCTAGAATGTATTTAGAGACCGACAGTTTAGTATTCAAGAGAAATCGTGGTGCTTGGAAGAGGGCATCCAAGGTACAACTAGTCCACACCCAATCAAGGCTATGTCAAGGATCAAGTATCCCGTTCTGATTGACAATTACAAGCAACAGGCTAATCAGGCGGCGCCATTTTCCTCCGGGCATACAATTTTTCAGTAACCCCTTGATACTTCTGAAAGATATGTTACTCTCTCCATGTACTATTTCTGGTAACAGGCACAGTAAGCAATACGGAAGTTCATCCTGAGCAACTCCGTATGATTAAAGTTTAACTGAGTTGTAGATTAGAAACGGGCTGCTGCCCAGCTGTTGACTTATGAATGACGGACATGATACAGTAACCACAAACTCCATAACCAAGACTTGTATATTTATACACTATTTAATACAATTCAGTCTTCATACCACCGCTCCATTATAACACAACATAAATCTGAAATATGTCTTTATACAGATTTGACTTCGGTTATTTTGAACAAGCGCCTGTAATAACGGTCATTCAACCGAAACTCTTTTCCTTTCTGGTCGTTGGACGAGGTGAACTTTAATTTCTGTCTTGATGTCTCAACTTCAAACTTGTTGGGAGCATGTTCCGTTTGACATTTACCAGTGATACCTTGCACAGCTCTTCGGGATTTTCCTGTAGGTCAGTCACTGCTTCATGATTGGGTGATGGAAATTCCTTCCGCTACAAAACTGGCACAGGCCTTTAGACATACTCCCATAGTACCATGATGGTAGATATATTTTGCTACACCTTAGTGGTCTCGAAATTCAATCTTCTCGCCCATACGACAACCTGCAATAATGGTGTCAGCGGAGCGCAGTGGTAATGTACGTTGGGGACGTGATACACAGGGAAATCCACAGAGCAAAAATGTAAATATTCTTGTAATAAAACCATCCACAAAGCCCATTGCCAGCTACATAAAACCAGGGTGACGGTTTTGACATTGCACTTGCCTTCTAAAATCGTCTACAAACTAGATTACATGTGTAGTGATGCTATTCCATTTACATGACTCAGTGAGCCTGATACCCGAGAATCCGATGAAGTGGACACTCTGTTATTTGAGGTGATTTTCACGTAGGAAACCCTTGGCATCACAGCAGGCGAGATTATAGTTCAATCTCCTGAGCTCGGCCCGGTCTGCCAACATC
>LZCU01173816.1:0-12340 GCA_001663935.1 Asymmetron lucayanum | reverse complement strand
GGTCGTAAGGCCTAGCCCATTAAGTCCATAAGTATCAGATAGCCTCCCGTGTTGGAAGCTAAAGAGTAGCATTTTCTATAATGTATTCTTGCAACACAGATGAACTTTCATGCTTATAATGTAACCTTATTCCTCCTACCGCCTCTGTCTGCTCTGCCCCAGGTTCTAGTGGCCTACTCCCCTCCCACCGTCATCACGTGCACACTCAAGTCCTGGTTCCGGGAGGTGGGCTTCGCTGTGGCGTACGGTGCTCTGCTTCTAAAAACATGGAGGTACGTGTGGAGAATAACTATTTCTGAGGTGTATAGACCGCAGACAAACCTGTTGATCATATACGGAAAATTCAAACTGTACAATTGGATAAAATTCCAGATTTTTTTTCAGACGTTTCGAGTGACATCCATCATTCTTCCTCATGCGTCACTAAAGAAATTCTTTATTGACGCTGGAAGAAGAGTGATGGATGTCACTACTTGAAATGGTATAGGAAACCAGGGTAATATGCAAAACAGTCTTTAAAGAAGTTCTTTAGTGGTGTCACGCTTGAAGAATAGTGATGGATGTCACTCGAAACGTCCTGAAATAAATCTCCGAATTTTATCCGGCAGTAGAGTTTGATTTTTCCTTATATATTGTATACCTGGATGTCTAACCTTCTTCAATGTAAACTTGTCGATCAGTGTCGCTACAGAATACAGAGAGTGGAGTTGCACTCATCTATCGTAACAATAAAGCGTAAAAGAGAAGAGAAATTGCAACCGTTGTTGCAAACAGTCGACAGAAGACAAATGTTCCAATTTGAGTGCTTTTAGGTACCTTGATTCCTACCAACATATGATACTTATCTTAGTCGTTGCCATCCACCTCCAGGCAGAAAATTGTACTGTAGTGTGCGATAGAGATGTTCCCAAGATGTCTCGAAAACCGCAGTGTCTTCCTGACATCGCACAGAAGACAGGTTTTCCTATTTGAGTGATTTTATAAATAGGTACTTTGGTTTAGCCGCCCATGGCCGAGCCCATCGACGATGAACTGATCGTCCGTTAGGATGAAAAAGAGAAGAAGAAGACTTTGGTTGATACCAACACATGTTACTTATCTTAGTCGTTGTCATCCGCCGTCGGGCAGAATAGTGTAATGTAGTGTGCGATAGCTATGGGGCCGGTGAGGTGAGGTATGGTGCGATAGATGCTCCCAAGATGTCTCAAAAACCGCACTGTCTTCCTGACATCTAACAGAAGACAGGTCTTTTTATTTGAGTGCTTTTGGGTACTTTGGTTGATACCAACAAATCACATGTTACTTATCTTAGTGGTTTTCATCCGCCGTCAGGCAGAAACTTGTAATGTAGTGTGCGATAGCTATGGGACCGGTGAGGTGAGGTGAGGTGAGGTGCGATAGAGATGTTCCCAAGATGTCTCAAAAACCGCACCTTCTTCCAAGCGTGTCGCAGCGTTCTCCTGTGTTTTATACGAGCACCTCAGGTTGTTCTTTCTGAAGATCGTTCACGGAAGACAGACTTCCTTCCTATGTCTTATCTTAAGCTACCACGCCGAAGCACTGGTGAGAGTCGCCTTGTCCTAAAGCACTCCGCAAGATGATATAAGCGCTGTTTCTCGACAAACCTTGCGAATGTCTGTTGAAAATGTAAAGTAATTAAAGCTGACGCAGAGGACAAGGCTAGAAAAAGCACCATAGCCTTGTTCATTTGCAAATATTGCTTTTTTTTTCAAACAGTGCAGCTATCGATTATTAAACACAGCAAATGATCAACAGTTGGAAGTACACGATTGTAAAAAAAAAATAATAGTATCGGTAGCTGTGGTAATTACATGGCAGCAATGGTAGCAATAATAATATTAATGAAAACTGATGAATTTTTTCGTGTTTGCCAACAAGTGATGCAAAAGATTGTATCCATACAGAGTGGGCGAAAGGCTTTACTAAACATCGTTACATACCGCTGAAATGTGTTAACGTAGATCGAAAAACCCGGATAAGGAAGTAATTACAATGTGTTATTCGAGCAGCACAGACAGCACGATGGGCAGAGATGTATGGCTTTAAGGTTAGGATACGTTCATATGACAAGAATTTGGCACTGTGTTTTATCGCAACGCGAGACAAAAAGTCGTACGCATTTCATCCCAGTTGATTCACGCCCTAGAGTCAGAAAAGTGACGCTGTATGAGAGCATAAAGTCTAGAAGCGACACCCATTGCAATCACACAAAAAGCCTGGTTAATACTGAAATTATGACTGGTAGAAATGACATTTTTCATATCCGTAAGTAAGAAAAGACACAATATTGCAGCCACACCAGGTTGATAATCATGGTGATGTATGCACAACACGGATGGCAATTACAAAGTTCTGCCGAATATCGTTTGCTTTCACGTATACTAAACTCATTTACAAAAGAAGGATACTTCGTGCACAAAAGTAATATATTCACACACTCGAGATGACAAGAATTTACTGAATCAGATGATTTACGTCTACAAGACACGGAAGTACTAGGCGTTTCTTCCCAGACCAGTAGATTCACACATGAGAATTATCTGCTGCCCTGGAGCCAGAAATGTGACGCTATATGAGAGGATCAAGTCGAGATGCGACACCCATTGCAATCACACAGAAAGCCTCGTTAATGCTGAATTTATGACCGGCAGAAATGACATATTTTATATTCGTAAGTACGCAAAGACACAATATTGCAGCCACACCAGGTTGGTAATCATGGAGCAGTATGAACAACACGGAAGGCAATTACAAAGTTCTGCTGACTATCGTTTGGTTTCACGTGTACTAGACTCATTTATAAAAGAAGGATATTTAGTTCGCAAAAGTAATAGATTCACACACTCAGATGACAAGAATGTAGTAAGAATCAGATGTTTTATGTCTACAAGACACAGAAGAGCTAGGCGTTGTTCCTTGACCATTTGATGCACGCATGAGAATTATCCTGTGCCCTCGAGTCAGAAATGTGACGCTATATGAGAGAATAAAGTCGAGATGCGACACCCATTTCAATCACACAAAAAGCCTCGTTAACACTGACTTTATGACTTGCAGAAATGACATATTTCATATTCGTAAGTACGAAAAGACGGAAGGCAATTACAAAGTTCTGCTGAATGTCGTTGCCTTTCACGTATACTAAACTCATTTATAAAAGAATAATATTTCGTGCACAAAAGTAATAGATTCACACACTCAGATGACAAGAAGTTACTGAGTCAGATGATTTACGTCTACAAGACGCAGAAGTGCAAGGCCTTTCTTCCCAGACCAGTTGATTGACGCATGAGAATTACCCGGTGCCCTGGAGTCAGAAACGTGCCGCTATGTGAGAGGATTACTGAGATGAAGTTTCGATGTAAAATGTATCACTGTAATAGTTAGATTTTCATAAAGTATAATCAATATGCTTTGCAATGATATTTTGATGGCATTTTCCAGCCATGTATCACAGACCATTAGTGGCATGTTTACTGTTATGCTAATGGGTTAGACATATCCAGAACAACATGGCTGAACCAAGCAGGATTTTACATACAATTTTCAAATCGCTAATACTCTGTAATGCATGACTGGAAAAAGTCATGAAGGTATCATTGGATAGCATATTAATTGTACTTGATGAAAATCTAACTATTACAGTGAAACATTTGACAAGTTGGCTATACTAACAATTTAAAGTAGTGGGTACTTTTTTGGGACACCTTGTAGTTGATGCGAGCATAGCGATTATCCGGTGCCCCGGAGTCAGAAACGTGACGCTATATGAGAGGATTAATGAGATGACGTTACGATGGGCGAATTAATCCCGATACCCCTTCCGCCCCCGTTGAGGACGGAATAGGACAATAAGGACTCAACGTTAAAACTGAATTCATGATCGGCAGAAATGACACATTTTCATATTCGTAAGTAAGCAAAGACACAATATTTTAACCTCAAAGGTAAGAGGTTGGTAATGATGGAGCAGTGTGCACAACACGGATGGCAACTGGAAAGTTCTGCTGAGTATCTTTAGGTTTCACGTATACTAATTTTATTTATAAGCACAAAAGTCGAATACTCTAAGATAACAAGAATTTACTGATGTTTTACGTCTACAAGACACAGACGTGCTAGGCGTTTCTTCCTAAACCAGTTAGTGCATACATGCCAGAGATGAAGTTACGATGGGAGAATTAATTCCGACACCCCGCCCGCCCCCATTGAGGACGGAATTGGACGGTAAGGACTCCTCAAGGTGACGCCTCTCCAAGTGAAGCCTCGTTTATATTCGTCGCACGACGTCGCACGATGGAAGATATTTCAGCTGATATAGCCTTAAAATCCGTCTTGTGTCTTGAAGTAGATATCAAAGCTACATGGTAACTTACAAGTTTAGATTTGTGAATGTTATTACTTCCGACCTGATTTAGCCGAAAAACCTTGTTTCGTACGAAGTCGTACGACGAAAGTAAACGTTGCTTTAAACATACTCGGAATACATGTGTCTCTGAAAATTGCTGACAGTTGCAATTTGTTTGAACAACACTACACATATAACTACAAGTTTCCAGCATATCAGTCAGAACACCCCTTTATTAAATAGGTGTAATATCGCTCTCTTGTCGAGACCTTAATCCGACAGCAGGAGATTGGGACTGTACCACTGTTGACAGTTTTTCATATGAAGTAGAGTATTTTTGCTCCTAGCCAAGTTTTGACGAGCCTACACTGGCACGTAATATATAGAGGTCATCTATGGATGCCATATATATCAGGGCACTCCGGCCAACACTGACCATAGACGGTGGGCGGTATAAACTCCCTGGCACGTTTGACCAATTATTGATGTCACGTATCCATAAAGTCTCGCGTTGATAGTTCACATGTCTGTAACTCTCGCGAGATTACGTTCGTAAATGATCCTCAAGAAGATGACAGCGGTCGTTGAAAATTTTATCCTTTTATACCTTTGTGCTGGAAGAAATTTTACCTTTGTGCTATGACCTGTAATATGTTCTTCTCTTGTTCGTGACGCCCTGCGCTGCATTCAGGGGCATACTAATTTGTCATGACCTTCAAAATACTGAGCTGCCAGGTAATATTAGCCTCATTAACATCCAGATTAGCTTGGATGGGAAGTTACATCGCCATTTGTCTTCTTCCAATGTCGAAAAAGGCAGTACAGCTCAAAGTTACCCTAAAGTACGTTTCCGTACACGTCCTGCATTCGGGCGCAAAGTAATTCGTCATGCCCTTCAACATATTAGAAGCAACTATCTTTTGTGTGCGGTCTGAGCTGCCACGTAATATTAGTCTCACTAATTTGTCATGCCCTTCAAACTATTGGGAGCAACTATCTATTGTAGGCGGACTGAGCTGGTATTAGTCTCGTTAACATCCAGTTTAACTTTGGTGGGAAGTCATATTGTCATTTGTCTTCTTCCAATGTGGAAAAAGGCAGTACAGCACAAAAGCACCCTACAGTACGTTTTCGTACACGGAGGCACGTAGAGTAGTCACCTCTAAATGCTGCTTCCATAGGGTTACATTGTTAAGATACACATATTCAAGGACCTCAAAAGATGCTTAAGCTTACTTATGATTCAAAGTGAAAAAACTCACACTCCGCTGGAAAGCCAACATTGTCAAGCTAATGAAAACAAGAAGAAATTGTTATATCAACCCACTCAATGGTCCACAAAGCGAGGAAATAAAAGATTCCATGAACTCAGACCACCAGTCAGCTGGTGGGTCAAACTAATGACCATAGGAGAGACATCATCACTCAAATGTCTCTCAAATAGCCAGACAATTTTTTCACCTTATTGCTCAAATAGAGACATTAGCTGTTTATTCTAGCCCAAAAGCTTTCACATTTGACCAACATATTCAAGAGGAAAATTATACAAGAAAGTAAGGAGAAAGTACTTTGCATTCTCCCAACCCACCTTCACGGCCGGGCTGTATTGGAAAAGTCTGCCGTGTAATATGTTCTTCTCTTGTTGGCGACGTCCTACATTCGGGGGCAAACTAATTTGTCATACCCGTCAAAAGTATTGGGAGCAAATATCGTTTGTAGGCGGATTTAGCTGTTATGAGTCTCATTAACATTCATATTAACGTTGGTTGCATCTGGCACAGTATGGGACGTCACAAAGTCATTTCTCTTCCTCCAATTTTGAACAAAAGTCAGTACAAACTCACTCTACAATACGTGTCGGTACTTGGAGGCAATTTATTATTTCGATCAGACGAAAAGTTACCGGTTTATGTGCATGTTTTATGAATAGACTGTAAAGGTATGGAACTCTGTTCCTGATACATGCTTCCCATGAACGTACAAACCACAGGCTTTCAAATCAAATGTTCAACACCATCTCCTCACATAGCCAGGTTTCTTTCCCCTTTCTTGCCCAATGCCTGGAAGTGGTCGCTAGGCTTTGCATTGAGTAACTCCGGTAAAATAAAGAGCAATAAGTCTTCAAGCACTACATCTGTTACCAGATCTGTGGGTGTTGTGACATAAAACCTTCCTTCCGCCGCGTCTTACATTCTTCACCAGAATTAATACAATTCATCTCCCTGCGAGAAGTCGTTTCCCAGCGATCTCTCCCATTTATAAGGCTAAAGTGGCGTTTAGCGACGGCATCTGACGGGCTATTTCAGCTTAAAAAAGCTTCTATCGTACATAGAATTTTTTCAGCTGAAATAGCCCTAAAATTCGTCTTGTGCCTTTAGGAGAGGTAGATATCAAAGCTATATACATGCTAAATTACAGGTAAAGATTTGTGAATGGTATTACTTTAGGTCTGATATAGCTGAAAAAAACTTCTATCGTGCAACGTCGTACCACAGATATAAACGGGGCTTAAATGAGCAATAAGAGCACTGCATCAGTTACCAGATCTATGGGTGTTGTCGTGGTGTAATGCCTCCCTATATAGCTAGCGTGTGTTACATACTTCGCCAGAATTAATACAATTCATCTCCCTGCGTTAAGTCATTTTTCAGAGATCTCCTCCATTTATAAGGCTAACAGCTACCATGAAGGCGTTACCTGATATGCGTCTCTGTGTGAGGATACAGGAAACAGGGATTACGGGATAAAAGATGCCAGTGCGTACGTCAATGGATGTGCTTGCCGCCCTTTGAGCTAATGAAACGGTGCCTGAACACGTATTTCCTTTTTGCTGTAGCTAAAAAAAGATAACTCAACTGCTATTCCAGTAAATACTCTTTGCAGTTATTCCATGCATCTGTCTAGCAGACTCAAGAGTATTGTTGTTGAACATAGAAGCTTTAAAGGAGAACTTTCCCCTGGCTGTAATGCACGAAACGACGTATTTTCGCTGTGCCGAAAAGAGATAAATCAACTGCTACTCCAGTAACAAATATTAGATAGTGATTTTGTTTCTTATTTCAGACATTTATCTAGTAGGCTGAAGAGTGCTGTGATTTAACATCGAAGTTTTCCATCTGTAAAGGACCTATGAACAGCCCTGTTGCCTATAGGTCTGAATAATGATCGGTCTTTGCATTTTGCAAATAAATAAACAGATGCATTTTTAGTCACCCATCAGATGCAGTAACAAACTAGCAACAGCATAGGGAGACATTACAAATTGGGAGTTAACCACGTTGAAATCTTATTTGCAGGATTTCTGTGATATTCCGCGTGAAGTCCGCAGCACATCTCCGCATCCACAAGAACTAGAAGACTTGGCAGCTGCGATTCAATGGCTGGCCTATGATATCATGTTATCTTGGCTATTGATCACTAAAGCAAGTTGTATACACAAAAAAACTTCGTTCCCTCAATCAGTTGCATGTTTAGTCCAGTGGGGAGCAACACTGCCTCTGGACGCGAAGGTCGGGGGTTCGACTCCCGGCCGTCGTCACTCACTGGAAATGGTTGCAGTCCTTAGGACGGGACGTTAAGCCGTGGTCCACTGTTCATTGTACTTATCGACAATGGCTAGGGGAATTTCCCCGGTACATTGAACCTGTACACACTGTCTGTCTTTCTCGTTACGACCAGTGGAAGAAGAGCTTACTTTAAAGCTAAACTGGATCGAGCTACCATTTACCTTTACCTATTAACATCTTTACAGGATTTCTGTGATATTCCGCGTTAAGTCTGCAGCACCTGTCCGCATCACGGACCAGGACCTCATGAAGTACCTCCTCGGCATCGTCCTGATCTTCGCGGCCCACGTGGCCGTGCGCACCATCGTGGACCCGCCCCGCGTGGTGACCAACAGGGCCCGGGGGGAGCTCAAGACTGTCCAGTGCCCGTCAGACTGGTGGGACCACTCAGCTGCCATTGGTAAGACTTTAATGATTCACGTCAGGTGAATCCATCAACTCGATCTCTTTGCTAGATCCTTACCTTAACCTTAAATCCTCCCGTGCCTAGAGGCACATTGGAAAGCCATCTTCCTCCATTCATGTCAGTTTGGGGCCAGTATTTCATTCTTCGCTCAGTGATGATACAGCTGAGGGGTTTGGTTCCACTTCGCTGGTATACTTTCCCTTTGTAATTCTGTCTCTATATGTCATGTTCTGTATCTTTCTGAGGCAGTTGGAAAGCATAAATTTTTCTTCTCATTTATGCTGTGATCTTCCATGTTTCACTGGCATCACCAGGTGGTAAATCTCATACCTGGTGTGTTTGTGCTGGTGCGTTACGCCGAAGGGCGGTTATACTGGCTTAACTAATGCAGATGCAGATTTGAGACTTTATTGACCACTGAGCTGCCGTTGGTAAGACTTTGATGGTGCACATCAAGTGAATCCATAAAGTCAATCTCTTTGCTTGATCACCAGGTCTGAAATTTCATATTTGATTTGATATATTATCGACCAATCTGCTGCTAGTGGTATGAAATTGATGGTTTATATCATGTATATCCAGCAAATACTTTTCTTCAGGCATAAAATGTCATTTTCATTAACAACTATTGATGATGCATGCCAAGTATATCCAGAAAATGAGGTCCTTTGCGAATTAGTCAGGAATACAACATCATACTTGATTTAATCCGTTACATTAAAAATTAATCTCCGAACATACGTCTAGAGGGAAAAGCGTAATGGTTACACCGGCTACGGTAGGAGTGTCTGGGGGAATACGCACACTCCTACCGTGACCATTCTAACCGTATTACGCTTTTCCATCCAGACATATGCATGGAGATTAATGTGTTCTGAATGAAAGCTATTGCGAATTACTTTCGGAATTTGTATAATTAACGAGGAGATGGCCTTTAAAATACTCCTTCCCACTCAACTCTGTCGCAAGTTAAATCATTCGTATTATCTATTAAGAAACGGAAATTTCCCTGCTCCAATTTAAACATGCTAACATCAGTAGTATAATGCATTAACATGTACATTTGAACTATGAAACACTTCTCACTTCTAACCAAAGCGTTCCCCAAGTTACCGCACCATCAGTATAATATATGACAAGTTGGCCTTTCAAATATGGGAGTTTCCACTCCTAAATCAGCGCTGCCAGAGCTCTTTATAACTGATGAAGGCATGGCCTTTCGAAGACGGAACTGCCTTCCTCATTATCAAGCCTTTGTCACACAGCAGTTTTTACGATGAACGAAATACAGAAATCTTCCAGTTCACAAGCTCTTGTTAATTGGATATGCTCATCATCTTGTTCCATTCAGTTAAATCATGTAGCCTCAATGCTAATTGATGATTACATTGGGTATTCTCTGTAGGGTTTCTTCAGTCAACATATGTCTATAATGTAATAATGTAATGCGGAGTTCCCTTTAGCTCGTAGTGGCGGCAGCTTGTGACAATTAAAAATTCTATCCAGTTGTTTTAGTAACAATTTTCTTGAAATGCGGAAATGCCTTACTCATTATCAAGCCTTTGTCATACTGCGGCTTTGTGATGAACGAAAGACGGAAATCTTCCAGTTCACAAGCATCTCTTGTTAATTTGATATTCTCATCTGCTTGTACCATTCAGTTAAATCATGTAGCGTCAATGATAATTGATGATTACATTCGGTATTCTCTGTAGGGTTTCCTCAGTCAACATATGTCTATAATGTAATTAAGTTGCTCATGCGGAATTCCCCTTAGCGCGTAGTGGCGGCAGCCTGTGACATACCTCATTACTTAACATTAATGTAGATTAATCAACGTGACACACTAATGTGATTTGCATGGCCGACCACGGCGATGACGAGCAAATTCATTGTCACTCAAGGTGGCAATTATTGAAATCAAAGCAATCGCGCGAAGCAGCTGTACGTCACCCGTTATCGACTCATCATGATAGGAGCTTTTTCTGACTGGTAGGAGCCATTAACGTTGTAGTTGATTAATTAAGTGTTCATGAACCCTATAGCTTTTAGTGTACATAACTGAAGTTTGATCTAGATCCTGATGTGTAGCATTTTTTCTCTCGGCTGTTTAGCAAAGCCTGTGGCTCACAAATAAAGCGAAACACATTTTCACAACGTTTATTGCAGATCCCGACATTACCGTTTCAGACAGGGGCGCTCGTACTTACAAAAAAAAATAATGACATCAACATTTGGAGATATGGTCACATACCCGCATCAGTTTCAAACATGTGTATACATAACACGACTGTCACAATGGTCTATTTTCCTATTTCCAAACTGACATGGTTGACCAAACGTCCATTTGAAAAATAAAATACATTTAAGTTTAGACACAACTTCACACATCTCGGTTTTCTGCTTTGGAAGATAACAACGTCTGTGACGGAGTAGAAGTGCTGAATACACGGGCTAACATTCGGCGGAGCCTGGTCTATTAAAGTGACACGTAGTGGCAAAACCACGGGAAGGCAGTGTCAGTGGCGTTTGCATGGCTGCATCCACACAACTTTTAACGTTTTAGCTAGAAGGAAAGTTGCTTCTGAAGTCTGAACAATGTGTAAAACAGCACTCTAGGGAACGATAGCACTTCAGAACGCCCTTAACACGTCACGTATGCTGCAAACATCAACACTGATGTCAGTTTTGATGGATGCTGGTCAAGTGTGAACGTCGCCTGTAGGGTCGATATCAAGTCGTTCTTTAGAGGTTTCCCTTGTCTTTCAGATCAAATTAATGCCAAACTCCTTCAACTAGTCCAACTATTCATAAAAAAACTAAAAGATTCGAGTAACTTATCCCCTATCCTACTTGTCCGATCCGACGTGGAGAGCAAGTCCTTATAATTTTACTGCCATTGAATTTTCTTTTAAGAATCGTATAAAATTAAAATTTTATACGATTCTTGCTCTTACGTGATCCACCCTTATTACTTTGTTATTCATACTTTTCTTGTCTGTATTTGTTTTATGTATTTCTGTAATATTATTTGCTTTTGCTGACGTCACGAACCTAAGCAACCAGCCTGAGTGTGGCGTCAGCTTGTCTTCCGTCAATAAATGTTGCAATAAAGAAAGCCGTTCACACTGGCAGGGCGACGAGGTCAGGCAAAACTCAGCGAACGTCTGTGCGAAGGAGGGTAATTAATGTTCCAGGGAATCTCAAGAGAGCTGTCCGGACTGATTTTCCTTTTGATTAACAACTCCTTTTCCTTCTGCTCTGACTTGAGAAGACGTGAAGACCCCAGGAGAGATTTATCGCCCTTTTCGGCTTAAGAGTGCAGCTCAAACCCGCCTTCCCATGTCAGAAGGTCTCCCAACACTTCCAACGCCGCAGGCCGGCGCCGTGCACTTCACACGTCTTTCGGATAAAAGCGCGGTCTCTGGTTGAGAAATCTTTCAAGAAACCGCACTGGGGATTGAGAAGTTATTTGCACGCTACAACAATCCCTAACACAGTTATCTTTATCATTCACTGCGCATTCTGCAGCTGCTATGCCCTGTACTTCACACATCTTTCGATAAAAGCGCGGTCTCTGGTTTTAAAAAAATTCTAGAAACCGAATATTGAGGAGTTATTCCCAATCTGCAACAATCTCTAACACAGCCATCCTCACCATTCGTGTGTTCTGCAGCTGCAGTGATTAAAACACCCTGTAGCTGCTGCAATCAGCCTCTCTTCCTTACACAGTGCATCACAATATATTACAAGGGCACATATGCATTTGTAGGGATTGTGACTGTATTACAAATGTAAAAAAAAAAGTTTCAAGCATTTGCTAACCACAAATGATAGGAGAATATTTAATTAGTTATACTTCTTGCTGCATCCACTCGCAGTAGGAACACATGCTTTATATTATAGTCATGGGTGATTTTTGATTAGAATGTTTTCAAAGACAACCTACACAGTTAAAGAAAGTTAAGCATCCAGGTAAACAATATTTCAAGGAGAGAT
>LZCU01173721.1:0-10421 GCA_001663935.1 Asymmetron lucayanum | reverse complement strand
CGTGAATTGACGGAAAAACGGACGCTGGCGATCAGAGCCCCTATTGGTTTCAAGGGACAGAAGGCAGAAGACTGTAGTCTAATTTGGCCAACCATACCAGGGTGAACGCTGTTTTCAATAAGTGGTTCTTTAATGTCCTTGGCAACCCTCAAACACAGGACCTCCAGTTTAACATCTGAAAGATGATCTTTTTGCTTAAAAGAACCTATACCGGTGTCCTCTAGATTGGGGTTTCGGATTCGGCAGGATGCTCGACCCATTGCCACACACACGCACCTTTCTGAACTATTATTTACCTTTCAGGAAGCCTTGAAAATGCCCAGGTACAAAGTTCACATTTCAGCACCCTCACCCTATCCCTATCGGTAGCTTTGATTCTTCTCTCTTCTCAGTGTCCCCATACTGGCTTAAAAACAAACAAAAAAAACCCTTTACTGAAAATTCCAGTTTGGGGAAATAAGATACATTTGTCCACTTTTGAGAAAAAAAACTCAGATTGCATAATTCCCTAGTTAATTTGTAAGCAGCATCACATGAATACAACAAGGTTCACCTTAAATGTGATGGGAGTGTCGTTAGTCATGAGCATTGTTAGGTACAGTACCCGAGAGACAGGTTACAGTTAGGGGCACACCTATGTCTGTGCCAGAGATTGATCGCCAAGAGCGATCTGCAATATTCATGATTCTGTTGAAACCATTCTGGAATAGCAGCGTAATCGTACAGCCAGAAAACACATTCGCTGCTTGGCTTTAAGGGTAGCAGCTGAAGTAAAACTGGGGCCAATCCAGAGACAGCTGCATTATTTGAGTAGGGTCAGAGGTGGTGGGATAACCGTTATTTTAGGAGCTGTTGATTGGCTGTGGCGGTACGGAGCGGTGTCGTGACGGGAGGGAATTGCTCCCAGCTGGAATTCTTGCTGATTTTCCTTTAAGGATTGTGTTGGAATCACTAAGCACCTGAGTCGCCACTAAGACGTAGTAACCACTGAGCTGTGAGAAGCAGACACAGATTTTGTATGCAGCCATTTTCCTAATGCCCCACTGTAACCAGGGCTGGAGCTGGGAGTTGCTGGTTTGACAGTCCCTCGGAATTCTTCCATGGTTGATAATATTCCCTGCTTGGAGTGTCACATTAGGAATTGGAGCGGGAATTCGTCGCTTGGAATTCTGTGCTGCAATTTGCCGGCCGTACCTTTTTCCATCAGTGGGCTGTTGGATGAAGAGGTAGAATTCTGTGGTTAGCTGACAGTTTGACCAGGGTGATGGCCTTTGTGGATTGGAAATACATCGTCTGTGGAAAGCTGACTTGGAAATCTTCTTAATACAAATGGGACAACTGAGTACAAGTGACTGCTGCATTTTTTGTGCCATTCTCTATCTTTCAGAGCTGTCTGATGAAAAATGATACTATAGAGAACTGACTGCCTAGCGATATCATAAAATATACTGTTACAAGTAGTCTTCTTGATGTGAATTCAGTTGGCATTATCCACACAGATGCAGTGAAATATATGTACCTATAGGGTGACTTATTGAAGCCAATAGCATGTATGTTTATTACAGCAGTGGGTGTAGTTTGTGATGTGGTCGCAGTAACCCTGTGTAACAACTATGTAATGACTTCTGGGATTTGTCTTGTTCAGGGCATATATCTACGTGATCTTATATAGGGCATTAAGACCAGATATGAAGGGGCCCATTTAAAAGGATTTTGTTAACCATGATTGGGGCAATAGACTATCTCATATTTTAAGACACATGATCTTTTTAGCTTAACTGGTGTTTTTTTACCTCTTTTGGTCTTGTCCTTTAGCCTAAGGTTTTAAAACAATTAGTAGACTTACGACATGACAAAATGCAGAACAAGTGCAAAAATGTATCTCTATGAGGTTTCAGTATAACTCTAATAGAGGTAGACCACATATTGTTAACTTTATGAACATTTGTACCACTACGGCACTAGTTTCACTTACTCTTAAAGAAACCGTGCTTGTGTTCCTTTATAGTACAATAAGCACTTTTTTAGTACCTGAAGACTCTAGTCTTTCTTTATTCGAAGACACAATGTTCTTAGTAGTAAAGTAGGTTGGTTGAGTGGTCGAAGTCAAAAACAAACTCTTTCTCACAGCCTGACAAAGCTATACTGTGTTGTGTCATATTACGTTTATATGTACCATACAGATAGTAATTGCACTTGACTGTAGATTATTATGTTTAGCTATTCTTATATGCCTACTAGTAAGCATTTGAAATAATCATTTCCACCACAATTGTAAGTTCACCTCTGATAGCAATAGATATCGTGTCATAGACACAAGATACAGTTTTAATCTATTGCTAAGTAGTTGTCGTATCAAGTCTAGTCAATCTTGAACTCTATCCCTGGAACAGCTGGGTAAAATCTGGTTTATACTAGATGCAGACTGGCTCTATCTGGAGAGTGCACTGATCTTGAGTTAATCTCAAGTCCTGGAAGATACTTTTGCCAGAGAGTCGTGCTGTTTAAGACAGAATCAGCTTGAATTGGTCGAATGTTCCTGACTTTGAACAGTACTGATCCAGTGGGTTTACGAACAATACTTTTAGACTTTCTCCTGGTAGTCTGAAGAGCTCTTTATCAAGTTACAGGGGATTGTACTGAACTGAATCGAACTAGCTTCACAGGATCGGAACAACACAAGACACAGCAATGGAGACTAAAGTGCAACACCAGATAAAGAACAATATTCTCCTGGTGGAAACCAGCCTACAACCTCCGGAGAAAAACAACAGCAGCGTGATGTTTTATTTCATGTCTGCTGTCTCCTGCTGTTTCAGGCGCCTCAAGAACGAGTTCGCAAACTACGAGCAGGCCGTGAAGGAACTGGGGGAGGAGAAGAAGCAATCGTACGGTAACGTGGACGCGGGCGCTGTCTGCGAGATCTGCCACAAGACAAAGTTCGCGGACGGAGTGGGGCACACCTGCGTGTATTGTGAGCTGAAGTTCTGCCTCAGGTGTGGTGGGAAAGTCACCTTACGTTCAAATAAGGTAAGCACAGTTTGCTGTCTTAAAGTCTGTTGTCATCTGTCTGAAGAAAAATCAATTTCTACAACTGGATAAAATATGGACATTTTGAGTGGCATCTGTCACTCTGCTTCGCTAGAACAACCCAGTAGAAACAGTCAACACTGCTAAATACAGTAAAACTCCAGTTGTAGAGATTGATTTTTTCTTTAGATATTGTTTAATCTTCATCAACCTGTTGTCCTCTAGTTTAAGGTTTTTAGTGATGATTTTCTGCAGATGTGATCTATAGAACCTTGTTGGACATGGAAAAATACTGTGTAATAAGTAAGAACATTTGTTGCTCAGTGTACATGACATCAGAACTACTACAAGGTATCCCAAAAACGTAGTTCATGCTTTAAATGGTTATTATTAAATTGCGATCACTGGTAATAGCTAGATTTCCATAACATATAGTTAATAGACTTTCCAGTGATACCCTAATGACATTTTACAGCCATGTATCACAGAGCATTAGCAATTTTAAAATGGTATTTACAAACCCTCTTGGTCCAGTCATGGAGTTCTGACTATCTCTCAGTTATTAGCATAACGGAGAACCTACCATTTCCAGCTTGTTCACAATGGCTAAACCGTGTTTACAAATATGTCGTACAAAATTCTGCCATGACAAAGGTTGCCGTGCATCCTTGCCAATGTTTGGTTCTGTCATACAAAGTTGAAAAGCATATGATAATCATATCGTGCGACGTCGCACGACAGTTGTCATTGGGGCTTAAGCTGGACCAAGTGGGTTTGGACATACCATTTTTAAATCGCTAATTCTCTGTGATGCATGGCTGTAAAACGACATTAGGGTACCCTTGGAAAGCATTTTAACTACACTTTATGGAAATCTAAATGTTACAGTAATATGTTATACGAGATTGTAATATAATTGTAGAATGGAATCAGAAAGAAAGACAACTTTCAGCTCAGAATATTAAAGCCCCATTTCTTTTCGTCAAACAAAATTATATATTGATAATCTCAATTAGATATATATACCTCTAGATACCACAGTCTTTCTTTTTTCATAGATGTCGGAAGAAGTCAGAAAAGCAGCTGGATTTAGAAAAGAGCTAAATACACAAAACTCCATTTTCCTTGACCTCCTGAATACTCCTAGTATTCCAGTCATGTTCCCTGGTAATTCTGCAGCCATTTCAATGTTTAACTACATGTCCTGGGCCCTTATCTTTTCTATTTTGAAGTTGTGTAGCAGACAGTGGTGTCACATGACTCCCATCTGCTCATAGATGAATGTCAAGTAACTCAGACAAAGGTCAAATGAACGATATTACAACTCTGCCGTAGCCTGTTCTTTCTTAAATAAATTCCTTCAGGTTTCCTTATTTTCGTAAAGTCTGAAAGTGCTCTTATTAGCAGATGTGTGTAAGAAAATTATTTTCAAATCCTTTCAAAATAAGCCTCAACCCGCTCATTTGTAAGAGTTGAGGAGTCACGGGGGAGAAATGCAGGATTACACACAGAGTACATGTTGGCAAGAATTGTAATCACCCCAGCCTCAGGCATGTATATCAGCAGTCAGATCTTCAGTCAGCTGCAGGTCCAAGTAGATAAGGGGATTTTAATTAAAAGGACAACATGGGGTTGCCAGCTATTTTGGAGATAGCCTGTTTAATGTAGACAGACACTTCAGGTCTTTCTTTCTTGTTCAGGGTTGAAAATATAATTTTTATTATTATTTTTTCCTTGATATACCTGCTACAAAAAGAATTACTTATAGCAGAAAATTTATTTGCTCAGCACATGTCCCCAAAAAAGTCATACATACATACTCCTCATTTCAGTATTGCCCAACCCAATGAAATAATTAGCCTTAAGCCCCTATTAAAAATATCGTACGCCGGGCGCATGCCTTGTGTCGGCATAAGCTGTTGTACGCCAGTTGTACGCAGTCATAGGATGGGCCCACAACAATTGTACGATTGTTGTGGGCCCATCCTATGACTGCGTACAACAGGCATACAACAGCTTATGCCGACGCAAGGCATGCGCCCGGCGTGCGATTTTTGTAATAGGGGCTTTAAATGCCACGACAGGTTGAAGACTATGGATAACATACATGTGCACATTGGCTGGTCCTATAACGTTAGTGTCAGTGTCTGTATGCAAATCTTCTTTACACCAGTGACAGTCTAACATAAAATTAGGTCGGCTTAAATTACTAGTTGCATGCCCTACTTTGTGCAAGTAAAACTGCATTACACGTAATTATGTACTATACTTGCACAGGTGTAAGTAAAGATTTGTATTGGAATACTGACCTTCGTATTACAAGCTTGAATCAATGTATGTACGTATGTTATTCACAGTCTTCAATCTACTGTCAATCCATGTAATGTAACCAGTGCAAAGTGCCAAAAGGCTTACTTGGACTGGAAAAGGATGAAATCATTGGTTGGGCCAAAGTGGAATAAATAAGTATTGCCTCTTTGTTAGGGTTGGGTTGTGCAGGTAGAAATGTTCTTGCGCAAGTAATTTTATGCCATGTGCACAAGAGCAAGTAAGCTAGAAAGTGTATTTCGAGCCCTGTAATTGTACACTTGCAAAAAATGACTTACATGTAAGGGGTGAATTGAGCCCTGTTGGGTGTGGTTGAAACTTGATTGATGTTTGCGTGACTCTGTCCTCATGGGTACATAATCCTTGGTACATGTGTACGTATTGTAAATATCAATGGTGCATCTGGGGACTGCAGCTATATGTTGTAGATGACCCTTTTGTACCTTCTGTGAGGTAACATTGGTTACCATGGTCTGTTAGTCCCTGGAGAGTCCTGTATTGCATAACTTAAATTGACTTGAATGCACTTGAAATCTTAAAGAGGATGATCATACACATTGAAAGTTCAGCGTTCTCACTAGGATTATTTTTTCATAGCGTAGAGGTAACATGGTATGATGCTAGCAACAGCTGCGGGACTGGTATAAAGATGTGAGCTTATTTCCAGCGATTTGAGGTCATTCCCCTGAAAAAGTTTGAAATTTGGAACCCTCTGAAACACTCTTTCATGCATTTTTAGGGGTGTAAGTTACTTCAGTCTCCTTTTCTCCCTGATGCACCCTGCCAAAAGCTGGTCTTTACAATAACAGTACTATCAAAACACGCAGCATAGGGGCCAAATCACAGCGTAGGGGGCCCAAATTGCAGCATAGGGGGCCCCTATGCTTGAAAGGCATGGAAGAACACTAAAGTTTAGTATTTTAGTCAGCTTCATAGGTTTTATCATTATCAGCATTGTGTTATGATGACCCTGCATGGCCATTTTTCTTGAAGTAATCTTTTGAGGTAATTGTAGCATTTCATGTTACTAAGTCAGCACATAGGAGACGTGAGAGATTTGTATTTAGACTATAGCGATAGTTTCAGCACAGTGGACAGTGGCAGGAGAGAATGTTAAACTAGTCTATATTGCTAAAAGCTAAAGCTTTATATACAGGGTGTAAAAAATAGTTTTGCTATATTCCATAGAACACGAGTTGGCTTTTGGTAGAGTTTTGCATGGCTAGCACGTTTTGTACTGTGGATGGAATAATTTATTCATTTGACTTTATTTCACATTGCTAGTAATTTTAGCAATATGGATAGGAACAGGAAAACTTACTAGTACAAAACTCTAGACTGCCAATAAATTCAGTACTGTAGTATACAGGCACAGTGCTAGTGTTTTCAATCATTTCACAGTATTTTATAAACTTTTCAATGCTATGAACTGGAACAAACTATAGGTTTCGCAGCTGCATTCTTAATGTTAAAATGTTCAGAGTCATATAGATGGGATGACAAAATGTATTAACAGTATTCTGTAATGCATGCATCTTTAGAAACATGAACAGTTCCAAGTGGTTTAGTAGTATTTTATAGTGCTAATACTTTCAGCACCATGGACAGGTGATGTATTGATTGCTATCCAGGCATGTTGGTTTGAGTGATTAACACATAATTGCCTGTTGCCCAGTAGGGCACAGCTTTGGGACTTCTGTGGTGGAATGAGAAAATAAGAGAGTGTCAGTGTTTCTGCTGAATATTCTTACTTATTAGGCCACACCAATTTAATTTCTTGGTTATGGGAAAAATGAGCAGGCAAAAGAAAAAGGCATTGTGAGACTACCTGCCTTCCCAATGCAGCCATGTTGTGATTTAGTACATGGCTGCATGGGGAATAGTCTCACAATGCCTTTTTCCCAACTTGAAAAAAAATCCGAGAACCAAGAAATTAAATTGATGTGGCCTACCTTCATGAAAAATGAAGGAACTGTTTTGGGTCTGTCTGTCTGTGTGTGTATGTCCACACTCTGGTTGAAATAACTTTTGACTTTGAGCCTCTGAATGGTTTATAATGAAACTTGGTATGTGTGTAGGTGTTGGGTGCCTGATGGTTCAGGACGCCCCCTAGCTGCTCATTATGGTACTGCAGTGAAATGTCCGGGTTTTGTATCTTTTGAATAGAAGATGCTACGGGCACAAGACTAGAGTGCCCTGGGAGTGATGCCCCTACAGAGGGCTTTTCCCAGTATTGTATTTAGATAGATATAGAGTGGCAGATAGGTCTTGGGTTACCAAAGAAGTTGTTGTTGTACTGCTTTTCCTACTTTGACTAGTTTTGCATCAGACAATTTGTATATATTTTTTCAAAGTTAATAAAAAGCAAAGTTTGAGATGGCGAATTTTTTTACCTTTAAATTCATGTTGCTTCAACTTATATCTGCCAATTTATTATAAGTGACATCCATAGCCATAAATAATTTCATTAGGTTGGTGAATGCTCATAAAGTAGGATTTACCTTTCTGCTGCAGCACCACCTTCATCAGTATAAGTAGCAGCAAGAAGTAGATCCACTCAGTCAAACCCTGATGATGGTGACTGACAAATATGAGATTTATTTCCTTGATTGTGTTGGACTGAACCTTATTTTATAAGTTTAATATGGGTATTGGTAGGATTGTTACTGGTAAATGAACAGTACCTGACAAGAAACAGAACTAGACTATTGTCTGCAGCCATTTAAGTCCATGAACACTAATGAATAATGTCTCATTATAAGTGCACCCTGAACCATCAGGGACATATTGTCATCATGGACAGAAGGCCTTTTGTTGTCAATAATTGTGGTGGGTTCTTGACATTGCGCAAGGTATGGCTTCCCTTAAATATTGGATTGACAACTTGATGGCTAAAGCCCCCCTCCCCACCAAAAAAGTCAAATTGACCCCTTAATTATTGTCCAAACGTTTGAAGCAGAAACAATATTGTTGTCCTCTGGAAGCTTTCATATGTATCAGTTTAGGTGTGCCAGTGTACCTTTTCCTTAAAACAAATTTCAAACTCTGTTGCTTCAAATTGTTGAAATTCAAAGAAAACAAAACTATACTCCTCTTGGTACATGCAATTAATTTAAACCTTTCGTGGGGTATCCCTTGGTGTGAATAATATGCCTTCTTGACACTATGGACAGAATTCCTGGAACACATGAATATTTGAAGCCTCCAGGCAACAGTAGAGAAATAAGTGAGTCCCATTATGTGTGCCAGTACCCTGTAGCATGTTGTAAGTGCTCATATCACTGGATATCAGAGCATACATCTGACACATAACCTCATTATGTCAGCTGGTCTGGTATATTACTGTTTCTCTATAAAGTTACTACCAAATTCAAAGGTCTAAGACATGCTTTAGAGGTGCCACTTAAAGATGCAGGGCTTGAATTACATTATTCGGCAAAGGTTCACTGGTGCACATGAGAGAAAAAAATACTTGCACTGAAAAAAATTTACTTGCACCACTTATTATACTAAGTCTGGTAGAATCAAATTTATGTTCTTGGTAGGGCAATACATGTAAGTAGCTACTGTATGGTCAAATACAAAAATTAAAAGATGAAAGAAAAACTCACTGGAAGTTCTGGTTTTGTTACATTTCCAGTTCTTTCTTGGGTTTTTCTACAGGTAGAGCTTACTTGCACCAGTGCAGACCGGTAAAAAATTACTTGCACAGGGCAAATTTACTTGCACCAACTTGCACATGAAGGGATAATTTGAGCCCTGACCATTGAGTGACCAAAACTGACCCTCGATTTTATATTTGTGATCATGAGCAATGATGTAAAAGTAAGACATAAAAGAAAAAACACACAAAAATTAGTTTGTAATGTTTTCTTAAGTCTGTCACATGAGTTTTAACTAGTTTTGAGCCATTTGGTTGCTCAAGAACTGCTACCTCAGTGGGAAAAGGTAACAAAGCTGCTAAACTCGACTACTGATCAGTTTTTTTGAACATGTAATGCATTGCTAGAAAGACAACTGGAGATGTAAAACTAGATTGGTGGTAGAAATGTTGGAAAAAAAGCTGTATTTAGTACTTCTAAGCAGTGACTATTCATTATGCTATACTATGTTGCTGAAATATTGTACAATATGAAAAGGAAAACTTTCATTGTCAGCTCAGTTGTTAAATTTCAGGTTCCTGCAATTTTTTCTGAAATGCCATGGGTTGAAGAAGAGACAAGGTGTCACAAAAGCTACCAAAAAAGTAGCTTTTAGTAATTTTGGAAAAGATATAACATTTTGCCAAAAAGATAAATTTGATAACTTTTATATATTTTATATACTAGACAGAGATTGCAGATACATACACAACCATTTATAAGATGACCAATTCTGTGTTCTCTGTGGTTTAATATGTTAGAGATATACATGTACATGTACTTGTTTCTTTGTGCAACTGCTGAGATTGCCAATATGAAATGTTGTAATTTAACATGACCTCAATGTGTTTATGTATGACCTATTTAGCCGTGGCCTATTTGAAATTACAGAATCTGTTAGGCCTTGGTCACACCTTTACAATTTGCACTGTACATTTGTTCAATTCCATGTTGCATATGCATTGTAGTACCGGACCTTACTAAACCGCATTTACATTCTAGCACATTCTTGTGCATTTGTACTCATATGTCGGTCACCTATGAATGGAGATGAATGCTTATGAGGCAGTAGGGGGCCCAGTATAGATATTCAAGATTTCATATCCGTACCATACCATATCATATCCTAACATTATATAATAGTGTGCCAGAGGCCTTATAGTTTAAAATGACTGCCCATTTAGTTGTTGTTGAGACCATAGTTTGTATAGCTCAGCTCCCATGTGTTATCATCATGATGTAATTGTGTTCCAAAATTCTGGAATATTCTAATTATTAGCTATGTGTGCAATCATGAACATGCTAGGAGGGTTACAGGGATCAAAACACTACCTGCATGTGCACCTTATAGTGCAGGTAAAATTGATGCTGTGCAGGTATTTTTCATCTTTAGGCCACGCCAATTTTATTTGTTGTTTCTCG
>LZCU01173396.1:5348-18334 GCA_001663935.1 Asymmetron lucayanum | reverse complement strand
CTTTTTAAAATCTAGTTCTACTAGCATACTCAAATCACTTTGGGTGCCTTAACTTCTCCTGCGACCACAAATAGATGGAACTAAACCCCTACCCCACCGGTAACCTCATCCCAGACGAACACACAAAATGACACAAATGTACACCTGTTTCTAGAAGAAGTCATCACTCTCTTATTTATTACATATCCTTATAAAAGGTACATATGTACAGGTAAGTACGACCAAGCGTGGGGCTGACATCTCTTGTCCGCTAGCTAAGCCATGCAGCAGAATGTACACATGATGGTTTTGAACACATGTTTTTCCAAAACGTTGTGAATTCATCTCCAGAAAAATAAAAAAAATCACCAAATTTGTTTTAAAAAATCGTCATGAGTTGGATAAGCCATAAACTGACGCCAGCCATTCAACTGACGTATAGCTTGAAAAGGCATGGATTGTGTAAAACTGAAAACATACATGTAAATTTATCTACGACCAACAAGACTAAACATATATACGGCCAACAAGAGCGGCGTGCCATTTTATTCTCAGGTATTTGGAAGTCCACTTGTTTGTCATTGTCTACAAGGATATACACGAAATGATTGTATTAACAAACCAAATATTGTTTCCGACAACGTAATCCAGAAATGTCGTAAACAACCATTAGATGCTGAGTACTCTGTCAACCATTACACATCTCATGGAATGAATGAATGAATGAAGGATAAGCTACACTCAATCCAACCATTTGGTTTTCGTGACAACTTCTCGACCTCTCCTGCAAAATCTCTCTAATTATGATTCATTGATATATAGCTTTATATAGATATATCTCTCATCTATACAAAATGTGTCATCCGATCCTGAAACTGATTGGGGGTATTGCTTCATCTATCGGCTGTCAAAAACTAAGATTTTTGTTACACTGTTGAGCAATAAAATGGATACCTGTAAGAACTTTTCTTTGATTAGCCAGATTGTTTCTTTACAGAAGTAGAAATACTGTCCAGCAAGTATACTTGCAATTTACAGTCAGTCTATGCAAAGGTACCACTGACCGACCGACCCCAGACCAAAATAATTTACACAAAACACTTTTTGCTTTTCGTTTAAACAGATGACATTAGAATGTTGTATACAAATGTACGAAATATCAAGATTAAGCCCACGAAAATCAAGGATTTTGATCTTGGGGCATAACGTTGGGCAGTGACGTAAACATCATGTGACCAAGGGGCAACCAACCAACGTTTAACTTCCCCCACCCACCATAAGCAAATATCTGAAAATACACCGCACCTTTCATCGTTCGGTGTGGTCACAAGGAAAACAAAAGAAATGTCGAAAAAACAACGTTTCTTTTATGTTACAAATGGATGACTGCACGCTATGGGTAAAAACGTTGACAAAAGCAATTCTACCCTTAACTATGTCTTCGGAGATTTCATTACCACCCCTAGTGTTTTTCACTCCATGTTCCATCAATACAAACCCGCCTCGTAAGTTTAAATGAGTTATGGAATTTCAGTGAAATGTAAAGAACTTGCTATAGCGAGCTTAGCGGGAACTCTATATTTGACAAATATTCATCTTGGCAGCTTGCAACTATAATCATAAGAAATTAAAATTTCATCTCTAAAGAATGACTGCTTCATCAAGAAATATGTATTTATGGTTTTCGTTCGCTCTCCATGTGAACCTTATGACAGCAAAACAAGTATACAAATTTGAAGTTTGCACTTAAACTATGCGGATTGGTATATGGCAGTGAAATACATTCAAATGTGACTCGGTAAAATACCTTATTGGGCCGGAGCCTTCCCCTGTTTCGAAAGTAAATTTGGATCTTTTCAAGTAAAAATGTGTTTTTGAGATGTAGATACCAAGGGTTCACCAATACCGTAACATGAATTTATACCGTATGATGAATTTATACTGACATAGTCATGTCATAAAGTGGCTAAAGTTACAGAAAAGGAACCTATACTCTGAGGTGGGTCCTGTCGAACACACACATCTGTCCAATCGAAAGACTATTCCGTACTATTGCATATATATCTTATTACCAGGGAGTAGGAAAGACCTCATGTTTCGCACGGTAACTTTAAGAGCAGCTGTCCGACTCCTTTAAAGTCAGAGGAAAACACAAATGGTGTTTAAAATCAAACATGGCGATGTATTGGACCTAAGTAATGAATAATAATGGGATTGTAAGGAAGGGGTGCTGATATAGTGACGAAGTGGTAACGTGCATGTATGTCGCTGCCCTCCGTTACGCGAGGCCCTCCTACATCTCTTGTGTACGCAGAACAAGGGTCATCCCCCGGATTCCCCCCAATCACGACAACATGGTGAATATCATCAGAATTAAAATTAGGTGCCTAAAAGTTAATGCAGAAGATGTAACTAGTGACCAGAAAAAATATTCGATGCATATGAGATACAATTTTCTACTGTATTTAAAACTATCAATTTCTCTCACTTCCGCAGGTTTAGCATTCTAGGAGAAACACTTACAACAGTTGACGGGGAAAAACTTTTGGGTTTCAAAACAAAAACACGGAGAAGGCTATCTTTCGTTACCCAAAATTTGTGTATTTTTACTGATATCATTTTTTCCACTGCAACAACTTCAAAATTCTCATTTATGCGATGGAGATTTACTGTAAAAATCCATAGAATGTTCCATTCGCACCAACTGCTGCTTACAGAAAGTTGTATACGTACTGGTGCATAACTGGAACGTTAGCAAATGTCAGCAAAATAATATTCCTCCTTTCTCGACAGCTTATCTCATCATGTGATTGATGGTTGCCACAGTTTCCAAGAATTAGGTCAGTCTACTTGGCGACGTTTGTTTATTTGAAACATTTCTAAAGGAAAATACATCTTCGATTGGTCAAGCTTTTATCTATCAAAATCAAAACAAAGTTACTACATATTATCCAGCTTCAATTTTGGATCAAACGGTTCAATTGCTTTAAGTCATTTGCCTTCATTTTAAGCCCCCTTAATGGTCATTTTACAGAGTACTCTCTGTCTCGAATTCGAAGTGGAGTCTGGCGAAAAATATAAAACACATTGTCCACCTTAAGCTTTGGTGTTACTAAAATAAACGGCAAAATAAGCTGATTTTTTAAAGCATATCGGCAGCTTCGTTCTGGAGCGCACTGAAAGCCAACCAGAGAGGTGCTATTTCGTTGTATTTGTGATGTACTACTGTGGTAACTGTCACGTAGTGTGGACATATCAGTGTTCGTATATAAGGTGCTTGTTATAGGCTATTGGAAGTATTTCCCTAGTTCTAACATTTTTGTTAGTAATGAAGTTGCGCCAGAGGCATACATCTTGCAGACATCACATGGTGGCACACTACCAGTCTCAGGAAGTATTTACTATTTGCCTGCTGTACGTGTGCAAAATGGCACAGCAGCCACTGTGATACTAAGAGGTATGCTCCAACAATGCATGTGGCAGGGATCACAGTAGTTAACGTTTTATTCTATCCAAACTTCAAATGGCTAGCAGCTGCTCAAGGGAAGACGGCTATACAAATACAAACTATTCTTGTAACACTCTTCAGAAATAAGGCAATTCCTTATTCCTTTTCATTCACGGACCTCTGCTCTGCATGTCTAAATTTTCCTCTCGCTTCAGCAAATAAAGAGTATTGACCCTGCCATAGGTTTATTGGAATAGTACCTACTCAGTGGATCTTAATGTGTTACAGGAACACATGTCTGCACGGGAACACTGGACAATTTCCACCATTCCCAGCAGGCTATCAGGATATTGTATTGCTTGTATCAGGTTTTCATAGTTGTATCATGGAACTTAAAAGTGTCTCGTAGCACTTCTGTTTGTAGCGTCCTTCCGAATTGTCCAAGTGGGTCTAGTTTCCATAGGTAATTTCTGCTCAACACACGGCCTCGTATTGTCGTCATATATAACAGTCACTTCACCCGGTTCAGTTCCCCTCCAAAATGTCGTCGTATTCAATAATATCTACTCCTTAAGAATCAGTTTGATAACTCTAAGCCTTCTTTTCTGGAATGGGAAGTTCATGGGACGAAATATTTTTTGTCCTACAAGCAATCTTTTAGACCCTCGGCTTTCTTGCCAAGCAACATTCCCTAGGCACTGTTGCCACCACCAGTGTGCAAGCAGTCTCACTTTGGCGAGGAAATCTCTCACTCAAGGACTTCGTTCAATCTGTCACCAGCCGATTCTTTCGTTGCAGCTATCAGTAAGAGAGCATCTACAGCTTGACGTCCATGTCATCCTTATTTTCCGCTATGGTGGGGCAGTCTGACTGATCCCCGTTCCTGCTAAAGTCCCGGATGCCCGCCCTTACGAAGTCCCTGTCCAGGGCCATCGTGGGAACGGGTGACCCGGACCTGGGAGTCTCCTCCCCAGGGGCAGAGATCACAACTCTTGGTTCAGGTAAGTTGACCCTAACCTCTGTCACTGATGGCGACGAACCGCTCCTTGGTCTCTCAGGGGGTTGATCTGTTTCGTCTCCCCGCCCGGGAACGAGGGAAGACGCCGAATGACGCCTCCCACTCTCGTCCGTGTACGGCAAGGACAGCTCGTTGGGAGACCTGGGAGCAGTTCCGCTCTCGGAAAACCTCCTTTCTGGCGAGGACATTTTCTCATTAATTGGAGAAATTTCTGCAGTTACTATAGTCCTCTTTGGTACATTAGGTGCATTTGTGTTTGTTCTGGATGAACTGCTCTCTTCCGGGGAGGGACCAGAATTAGAATTGTCAACGGTCATCCACCTCAATATGTCCTGAATCTTGTCATCTATTTTCGCCATTTTGATATTCAAACACTCTACTTCATTCCTTAGCTCCTGCCTGATTCCACACAGGCACTGAATTAGTTTCTCGGGAGAGGCATTTGGAGATAGCGCTATTCTTTCCGCCGAAGGAGAGTCTACTAATGTGTCCAGCTTCAGGTCGCTGCGTAAAATTCCACTGTCAGTCGAGTCCGTTTTCCTCAGGTTGGTAGTAGGGTTGCCAGACCCATTGGCGCGTTTCTCCGCATCGGCAGACTCGCCGCGTCTCATCCTATTCCACATGCTGCCTTTGTGCTTTTGCTCAGTCTGCACCCTCAGGGTATTTTGCCGGCTGTCACCTTGCTTTTGTTTCCCTGTCTCCCCGTTGGGAGTTTTGGATGATTTGCCCCAGGCACTGACTTTGCCGCCGGCCATTTTGTCCCTCTCGCCGTTATGCGGCGGGTTCTGGTTGTTGTTGCTGCTGGAGGGACGAGGTAACCCGTCTATTGAATTGTTACCTTCGGTCACCTTGATGACTCTGGTATTAGGCCGAGCATCGTTACTCTTTCCTTCACTGTCTTCACCACTCTCGGCCCTCTCAATGTCCTCATTGGGTTTTTCCTGTGTCACAGATTATGCAACCTAGGTCAGTACTATCAACATGGCAAGAATGACTAGATGATTCTCACATGTGACATTTTTCCTACAATCATTCTAATCGACGAAGTTATTCTGAATCTCTGTGCGAATAAATTGCACCAAAACATAGCTTCTTTTTCTAAATGTATTTTAAATGGAAGACTTTCAAATGGAAAGAAAAATAAGTCTATGACTTATAATCCATATCTGAATAGTGACCAGTAGCTTTCAAGTCCATTTCACGGGCTTGTTACTTTTTGGTAGAAATACGGCAGTGCACTATTTTTAAAAATAACGTCCACGAGGGAGAATTGTAGGTGGCAAATGCTGTGCCGGAAGACTTTAAAATTCTTATAGGTTCTCGAGAACTCAGCAATAAGACTCTGAGTCTGCTGGTGATCTGAAACTTCGTGAAAGTCCATCTGAGTATTTTATGGTATACCTGTGCTTTATGATGACATGTCTAGAACGCGCGGTTAATGTGTCTTACCTGTACATCACCAAGGCCTTTCCTGAACCTGGAGAACAGCTTCCTAACGGGGTGATTGGATGGCAGATCCAGAGGAGGCTCATTTTTTCGCCTCTCCATCTCCTCCCTTTCGCGTTTTACATCCGCAATCTTTCTAAACACGAGCTGTGGTGGAAGGAGGAAGGGAAAACAGTTTCATTAGTGCCAACTAGTGTACTTTGTCAGCTTGCATGATAATCGCTGCAAGTACTGACAGAGTAGGCCTGACTGATGATTGCCCTTCCATAACATTTTGCCAAACTGTTGTTGAACCGGTGATGATGTCACATTTTCATTAGGTCACGTGACAGAAGAAGTCGGTCAGTTCAACATGAGGAAGGTCTACGGGAGTGGTCGAAAGTTTGTTGGTGACTGTTTTGATTGGATCTTATACGTGTAGGCTTTAACCAATTTATTGACAAACATTGATGAATTTGCATGCTGATGCAGTAATGCCGTGGTAAAATATGTCAACAGTAGAAATGCGACAGCAGAATGCTTGGTAATTACCCTGTGTCTGAGGTTGTAAGTGAGCACGAGGTTTCTGGAAAACGAGTTTGCGAAGGCCGTGTAGAATTCCAGCACTTGCATGAGTCCGTCGCGCTTGATGACGTGTAAGTCGCAATAGGTAAGTGCGCGCACGTTTGCACATGACTGGCCTAGCGTAGGCTCCTTCCAGAAGTTGTCCCCGAAGACGTCGCCTTTACCTGTGGGTAAATAGCAAGATAGTATGGAGGGAAAGTGTCTGTCAGCATGTAATTCTTCAATACGGATTGTAAATTCAGGCCAGAAGTCATGCTTGCAGAGGTCAGATGGAATTGAATACAAACATGACCGAAGACTCATTAAATCATACGTCATCAAATCAACCATACAGATTTAGTTTGATTAGGATGAATTACGGTTTCATTGATCAGGGAAGGTTGCACAGGTCAAGTTGTACACTTTAAATAACGTTGGTTGAATATCATGTCGCTTTGTACACACAAACAAGTTAGCCAGTAGCCACTGACCTCAAATGTCGCGTTTATCATTATCACTAGTATAGACAATCTTATACCATACACATGGTGTAGGCAATTCTGCCAAGTTAGAGCATAAGCTGATCGTGAACTTGTAACATTTGTAAGCTTGAACCCTCTTCATTTTCGCCCCTTTGCGGAGCCTTCCTGAACTGCATTTAAGCCGTTTGGTGTGTCAACAGTTATAGTTTCATGGTATTGTAACTGAAAATACGGCATAGCTTTGTTCTATTTGAAAGAAATATTGCATATTCCAAGAGTTAACTAAGTTCTCTGTAATCGTTGCATGCATTACAGTGCTTTCCGTGAGCCAGGCAGGTAGTGCATGATGTGGAACTAATTAAGTTGTCATTTCATTTTGTTTATGTTATATAATATGTATGTAAAACACTTTATAATTGCGCTAGGCAGCAATTCATGCTGTTGAACATTCTGCAAACTTAACTAGATGAGATGAAACATGGCTGAATCGAAAATCAGAAGATCTACAGACTGGTAGCAAAAAAATGAAATTGTGATACTCTGATTTGCTCTAAAACTATATCAGCTACAGAGTTGGCAGCTAGCTGAAAGGACTCTTAATTTGTTCCAAAGAAGAAATGTTTTGAATTTATGAACTGCCTTCCAACCGCAACCCCTGAGCAGCATTGCCCACTCGCCAAAAGACTATCATGATCACATAAAAGTATAATATACGATCACTTACAGCATATCTCCCTAATGTATGGCATGTATCAATAAATACATGACTGTTTCTCCAGAGAGCTAAGTCTGCAGTTTCGCACTCAGGCAGACCCGAACTCACCAAGAATAGCGACAACCTCGTCGTCCTGGATGACCTCTAGTGACCCCGATACGATGAAGCAGAGGGCGTCGATGCTTTCCCCCGAGTGAAAGAGCAGGTCCCCCGGCGCCGAGTGGCTGGTCGTAAACTGCATGGCCAGTGCACGGAGGCACCCGTCACTCGCCAGGCGGAAGGCCGGGTGCTCGTTAAACACTTTCCTGTTCAGGTGCACGCAGATGTCCGCCTTGATGTCCTTTGGGCAGATTTCCAGCACCTGTGAGGTGGAATTCTGTACTTTGAAATTCAAGCTTATAATATAACCAGCAGAAGATCCATGATCACGTGTGTGCGATAGTATATGCGCGAACTATTAATGGTTGGTGCATAAAACTTTTACTCTTTTCAACCTTGCGCCCTACGGAATTCTGTTGTTCTGAGTAAGGTGCCGACCGAGGTGTTTTTAACTACTTCAACTTGTTTTTATGTGTCTTATGAAAGAAGATGATGTTGTCCCTCTCATGCTACAGCCATCTAAGTCTTTGACAGGAATGAAGCTTTACCAAAGCAATAAATACTGTAAAAATACAGCTATCAATACAGATATCTCGAACAATGGCAACAGCATACCGAGGCGTAAGTTTCCACAGAAAATGGAAGTCAGAAGAAGTTTTATATTTATTACCGTAATAGCTGCAGAAACTTAACGACAGCGAAACACCAATAACCCAGAAATTAGAGTGGTGCGGTGTCGCCACGAGTGTCATAACGTGTTATATAAACTAGGACTGAGTAGTCCATTATTGCTGGCTTGGGGCACATACAGATATAAACCAGGAAAACAGAATGGCCGAGATCGATCAAAGCTCTGCTTGGTTAATGGGGGTGTGGGGTCAATGAGAGCCGTACATTCATTAAGTTTGGTAGTGATTGGTCAAATTGACAATCAGCCGCTGAAGGTATGTCCATTTTCTGTTCTTCAATCACTGACCGTTAGTCCCGAAGTAGGTCAATTAGAATTAAATCAGAACATTCCAAAGACATTGGAACAGAATATGATATTGCCATTCTTTGCAAATCCGTTCAGAAATGAAGAAATTTAAATGATACCTATTTTGTGCAAAATAAAAGCAATAGAAATACAGATAAATGATGTTTTCCTCTAAGGGAGAAGGGAAGAAATAAATAACTACTCTTAACATGGCTCCTCAATTGTCGTAAACTGTACATTAAATCTATGTCCCAGAGCGTTTGATACAGCTACAAACATGTACGTGTACATAAAAGTTACATAAATCAACTGTATATCCTTACAGAAATGATTATTGCCAGCAGAAAATAACAAACTTACAACTTAGCCCTACCACACTCCAAGAAAGGAATTATGTAATGTTATTCTGCTCTGATATTCACCCGTTTGCCTCGGAGTGAAAAGTATGAATTTCATACAGGTAATTGAACATCACGCTGGAGTAACTAAGGACTCATGGGTATTATGGGTCAAGGAAGGGGCCGTCTTCATAATTCATACATATCAAAGTGCGATTAATGCTTGGTATAACTGACAGAAAGGGAGATATATATTAATATCATTGTACACAGGAGATTTTATTCTGTATATTTCCATTACCCAAGGTTACTTTTCCCAAGATCGTTGCCCACAAGGAAGAGGTGAAGGTCTCTTCAGGACGCATATTCGATGCTGGCATAACTGGTTGGCAGGCAATTTATGTGCAGAAGATTCATTTCATGGAAAACCTATTGCCATTGACCTTGAAGGCCAGGAAGAACTAGAAGCTGGTACAGTTTAAAAAGATAAGAGACAGGTGTGTTAGATGTGATGGAGGAAATGAGAGACCGGTTGCTGTTGGCCAGCTCCAGACCAAGCCAGCTGATATTCAATTCCCATCTTCTATGTTTTGAATTCCCAAATGCAAATATAAATGTATCTCGGCGTCTTTGGAAGTACAGGCGTCAATGAAGACTCCGTGGTGCTTTCTCGTACCTGCTTCAATCTCAAAGTACAGTAGTTACATGGTTTTTGCTATTTGTATCAATCCTTGTTGCTTGATACATTGTATTCGTTGAATGGCTTCATAATACAAGAAATATATAACACATGATTAACAATAGCGTAATTCCTTTACTATGTGTCATTTTATTTTTGTTCCGCTGTTTGTCTTTTATCTAAAAATGTTGTCAATATGCTATGGTTCACTGAGTGATAAACTATCCAAAACTTTATCCACACTTAAAATTATATCAGATTTCTTTTGACAGGTTGCATTAAAGTGCATTAAATCTTAAGAAGTAATTTTGTTGTACAGCGAGGGTTCAAAACACTTTGAGCATCCAAATATTTCACACGCCTTATACACTGGCTGAAGGGGATATATTGGCAACCCCCACAGCTTAAGGGGACGTGTAAAACAAATCGTTGGAACTTCTACCGGCTATAGCTTCCTATGCTTGACGGAATCTTTTATTTATGATTTATGCTACACTTTAGATGGGATTGGTCTATAATGTAGCTGTAGTGGTTGCTGGTCCCATAAAATATTTGTTCTCTGTGTGGAATTTCCACGCTACAAGCATCATTCAGAAACTGTGACGAAGTTTACTGGTGAACTTCTCTACCGGTGAAAGAATGGTATGTCACATAGTGTGTCTTCGTGAGTAATCGAACATAGAATTCTGTAGTTTTTTCGCTATGCAGCTGTTGATGCTGTGTTATGAACTAATGAGTGATTGTATGATTGAACTGGTTCACTTGTACCATAAACTGTACATGTGCATCTGCAATATGTCAACAATAACAGCTCTCTTGCTAGATCATCCGTTGAGTAACTACGGTCTACAATAATGTTGCATGTAAGACAGGTGAGAATCGGGACGTTTGGTTTGCATATTGAACAGAGCTATGAACTGAATCCTGAAGATGTAAAGCACATGGCTGCTGCTTGACAACCTTGTTATGTTGTGTCTTTTGAGGGGATGTATCACAAACAAGTGAGACCCACGTATGACTCAAGGTCATTGTTGACACCAATTATATCTGTCATACATGCAACCCAGACCCACCCTTGGCTGCAATGGGAGCTGTTAGTGTCCTCAAACGTGAAACATGGTAGCAACCCTGCTGGTTTAAAGAGCTGTGATTTAATTTTCCCCTGACCTTTTGTGTATCGATGCCCTTGCTCATTGACCAGGAAGAGACGATGTAGTCCAGAACTCTTTCACTCAGTCCTTTTGGAACCTGGTATATCTTCATGAACTCCCTGACCTGTGTAGGGAATCGAGAGGCAGGGATGTGATGAGGCGTATCTAATTGTGATTGTTGTAAATACAAATAATCTGATGCGTCTGCTCAAGAAATATATATGCACAGTAGTGCACTACTGTATTTGTGTAAATTTAAAGCAGACACTGTTGCAGTTTGATATACCGTAGTGTTGTCTGATTGAATGCAAGAGATTGTGTGTACTTTTATCTTGTCAGAAAAATATGGAACATAGTTGATTATGTACACGTTGAAGTTATGACATTATACGTATTCTTCGGAGAAAATGGGGAAAAAACAGTAAGTCCTGAGTCTAACCTGGTTAAGCATCTCGTGGTACCTATTGGTTGCTGAGTACATCTGTTGGAAGATAGTCGTGACGTTACCAAAGATGGTGGCATATAGCAGTGCTGCGAAAACACAAGAGAAGGGAAGTTTAGTATGAACCGCGCATACAATGGCCGCTACATTGTTAATGTTACAAGAATGTAGCACATTCTTTATTTAGTTCTTTCTTTCTTTCAGCTTAGATTTCAGTATACTGAAACCGTATGGCGATGAGTGTTGCAACAGATGATTTTTTTAAGATGTAAAAACTTAACTTTTCAGAAGTAGAACTGAAGATACAAATAAAAAGGATGCTTGTCGGATTTTTGATCATCTGTCAGGGACAAATTGCCCGGTTCCCACACCGTTGAATCGCAGTTTCAATATTCCGGAACCTACCCAGGAATAACACCAACAAGTGCATAGAAGCCTCAAACTTACATCCAATCATCATCATGGCTACGGTGAAGATCTTTTCTCCGTCGGTGTTGGCGGAGACGTTCCCGAACCCGACTGACGTCAGGCTGCTCATGGTGAAGTAGAGCGATGTGATGTAGAGGGAGTGTTTCGGGGGGCCGTAGATGTACGTGCCCGTGGCGTTATTCAGCTGAAACCTCTGGCCGATCTGCTGTGAGAGCAGCGTCAGCCAGCCATAAGTGACGTTGGATTGGAGTTCGGCGTCGCCAATTGTGTACCTATCATCATCAGAAGAATGAAAGAATGAAGATCTACAGTTGAGAGTTTTTTAACGTTGTTCCAACACAAACAGCTCTCAACTATGGACTCTACAAACATCGATGAGCTTTCATTCGAACAATGAAGATCCGAAGAATAAAGCTTTTGATGTAGAGACATCTGATGCTTTGGCACAACAATGCACATCTTATGCAAACGAATGATGTCACAGTTCGTATGAAATTGAGCTTCGACGCATAGAACTGCTCAGCTGTATTAGCACCAATCATTACAATAATGGAGTGCACCAAAATGTGTTTTTTTTTAAACTTATGCACTAGCCCCTGTGCATATATATCAAGGATTCAATTCTGTTACAGTAGCAATTCTGTCCTGCCGTGATAATTGTCAAAAGTAGTATTCCTGGAGCTAATCACTATCATAAATACATGATGGCATATGATTCATGGTCATTAGGTAAATTATCAATGAGCACCAAGCAGGAGATAGCCAAGACAGATAGGGAAGAAAGCAGATGTCCAATCTCTCTAGTATGGGTCATATATCAACGTTATATGCTAAACATAATAATAATAATACTTCATAAGCTAAATCTGTAGCACATATACTCTACTCATACCCTTATATGCTGTCATAAATGGCAAATTATGTCATTACAAAATCACCCACCTTTGGGAAAGGTGGCAAAGGCTTATTATGCATTCAAAAGGATAGCATATACCGGTGAATTTGAAAAGTAGCAGTGAAGGTAGACTTTATAACACAATTAGTTTTCAAGATGATTAAGGATGGGTAAGATAAGGATGTTTTAAAGAGATGTATTTGGGATTACTTTGTGCTGACACAAGGCACTGCCTATTTTCCATTTACACTGACCTGATTCTGGGGAGTGTTTATAGATAATATTGCTACAGTCATGTCATTGTATTGATATGCTATCCAGCCATTTCCATTCTGCTAAAGTAGTT
>LZCU01172999.1:0-10702 GCA_001663935.1 Asymmetron lucayanum | reverse complement strand
AATTTGTCCAGTGTTTCTATCTATTAAGAACCATGGCAAAAATGTTACTGGTAGCGGTTTGGGAACACATCAGTTCTGATTAATACTCTGACACTTGTCAACTGAGCAACATTTTCGTCTATTGAACAAGGCCAGCTCCATGAGAAGTGTGAGCTCCTGTACTACTCCGAGTGTGATTTCTAAGTAATTCCGACCCAAAAAGTCAAGAAGTCGCAAAACATCTGTTTCATCAAACCCAATATAAAAGGTATATGATAATACCGGTAACTATGCAAGTGTCAGCAAACAAGCCATAGATCAGATGTATACGCTTTGTTCTGCTGATTGCTGCAGTCAGGGGATAGCTGCACTTGGGGGCTTTTGTGGTTAGAAACTCAGTGCTGTATTTAGTGCCTTAAAAGAAACATAAAAATGATTGATAAAAATGTGTGAATTTTTTGGCGCAATGTAGGGCCATATCCTTTAGGTAAGATGAAAAATGAAGATGAAGATGAAGATGAAAATATGTTTTGAAGTGCATTTTGGAATATCTGCCCATAAAATATACACATTTTCCCATAAATGTCCACACTGAAAGACATCTCATGAATGAAACCCTAAGAGCAGCAACCATCAACTTATTGTATAATTTGTAAACACATAACTTCATAAGTCACAAGACACATAATTTCTTCAAGTCAGGGGACCCAAAAGATTATACTGTTTAATACTAGTGTGGTCATGCAGCATTTAGAAGACTAAGACTACACAACATTTGGTGTCAATCATTAAAATATGTAAAATACCGGGGATGTCTTGCTGACAGATGCAAAATAATCTTAGTTTTGTAACAGACTGACGCGTAAACACACAGCGTTCTTACCTCTATCCATACATCTTTGCCAGACAAAATCCACCTTCGATGCTTCGTGGAAGGCTTTACAGACCTTAGCAGCAGTTCCTAACTCTTTACCTGGCAGAAAAGACAGAATATGAGCAAGCAACTCAGGTGGAAAAGACGTGAGACTCCCCATCTTCAAAACACATTTACTAACCCGGAAGTAGAAGAAAGATTGACAGATTGACAACCACAGCAACCGCAAATAAGCGCAAAAAGTTAATTTTGCCAAAAAAATACAATCATGCTGCTTCAGTTGATGGGAACAAATTTCATCATCAACAACATATGTTACGAAACCGTTATTATCAAATACATTCTGATATATTTTTGCTTTTTTGTTTTTAATGAAAACGCATTTTTTACGTGTTGATGCTATCGACGGTATGCCTGACCTCTTGACCTTTCGTTTCAACAACTCTTTTTGGTCACGTGACTATACGGATTAAATGCCTCGTGGGAACGCCACGTGCGGAATACTCCTCATCACAATAAAACTCTTCTTCGCACTGTCAGTGACTTTACCATTAAAATATCATCACCTAACGTTACCTCTGTGTGAGCCAACAAAGTAGTAATTGGCACGCAAATATTATGGAGAAAGTTGAATTTGATAAAAAGTCCGGAACATTTTATTTTGAAGTCCAAAGTCAATTTTCACAACTTATACATTTAAGTGACATTTATTTAAAATAATCATGAATTGTTTTGTGATGCTGTCACCTACCCGTAGTCGTCGGTAGTCTTCGCTAGTGACACAACCACGTCAAAGTAACGGTTACAGCGTCGTTACCGTAAAACTATAACGTTATATTCCGTAATTAAAACTAGATATCTTATGTAATCAAATCTGTAACGTTATCGTTTTCATTATATGTTTGAGTCGTCTGCCAAGCAGCGGCAAAGTTGAACCTGTATAACTAGCGCCCAATATGACTGATGCCCAAACATTGGGGGAATCCCCCTTTGGGGGGACTAGAGGGGCGTGGTCGCTAACCGCCATAAACTTCCACGCTTGATGTGAAACACGTGTGGCACAAGTATCAACAGACAATGCTCATTTGCGGTCGCGTTTAATTTTTTCCAGGAATGATATTTTATTAGCCAACCTGAAACTGACTAGCAATGTTTTAGACCATGTTCAGATTATGGGGAGTCACATGGGAATAATCAATGGCCATCAATGGCATCGTCGGTCTACGGTCCGAAATATGGTTCTTACCGTCTACTCCGCGCCATTCAACAAACGGTGACAGTTGAAATCGAAGACCGTATCTCAACGACAGTCCAAGGTGTGCTGTCTAGAACATAATTTGTGGGGTCGAGATGTTTGCATGCGTACGACACCGTATCAGCAGGTATCTAGGTATCTAACATGTTACTTCATGGTAGCTGTCATCTTTTATTACCACTTAAAAGACTTTCACTTTCTTCCTGAGTCTGGGCGCATAACGGCATCATCGTTGTTTTGGTATAAAAGTTTGCCGGCACACACAACAAAAGTTATTATTTGGTGAGGGTTTGTCGGAATATAACGGGTGCTAGGTCGGCTTAGCTCGGGAAAACCCGCTAGGTGGACCGAAGGGCCGTTCGGAAACTCGCGATGGCCGTTGGTAACCTGGCGGGAGCGATCCGCACTCCAGAGAAATCTTCCCTCGGTATCTCCGTGTTCGAAACTGGCGCTCCCGTGAACGAAAGCTCGGGTGACATCGTGCACCTCCGTATGCGGTGACGACATCCCGTTCGGTCACGGTTTGCCGATGTTTCCCGACTACTAATGAGCTCTGCTCGGGAAACGAACGAATCGCGAGACCGTACGAAACGTCATACGATTCTGGACGTTTCACGGTACCGTGCATCGTCTGGCACTTCGCCGCGACTGCCACCGAGAATCCCGACAATTTTGCGGTTGGTACGTATTCATGAGTTTATTTCCTCCGTTCTGAGGTAAATCTTGATGGTTTTGGAATGTCTTGGACAAAGTTTTGGCTGATTTTCGTGCGTGGAATGAATGAAGCCTCAAGTTGTTTTCGCGTCGCAAAGATGGCGGCAAGCCGTGAAGGGGCGAGGCGGCGCCGCTACCGTTTTCAGGGTTTTCGCCGTTGAGCGGGTTTACCATGATGTGCTAGTAACATACCGTACACGACTATCAGGGTAGCTATTTGTACAGCTACTAGAGGTCAGTGTTAACCGTTTTGAGCTAGGACAGCAAGAAAATAGCCCAAAAGCCAGGACAAGTCTGCAAATAAAGTTGACGGGTCATACCAAGTTGTAAATAGGTGAGGGGGTGTTCAGTATGCTGTCATGTGAGACTTGAATACATACAGTAATGCATTATGTACCCTATCACCCATGTCGTAAGGGGCGTTAAAAAGTTTGAACAATTTGCAGAATGTCGTAGTCTCACACAATGAAGCATGGTTTGAGAAGTTTGATAATTGGTCCTTTTTCTTATCAGTAGGCTCGCCTCCTCCCCAGTCACCCAATGCCATGGGCCGTTGAATGAAACGACATCATTGGCTATGCATAACAGCCTGGCCGGATGCCCATGTCTGATCTGCTGGCCTTTTCTCCCTTGCTAAATTCTTAGTAGTCATTCTGATGTGGCTTGTGGTTTGGTGCGAACTTTCGAAATGACAAGAAACGAAATTCGAAGAATTGTTGGTTTCATTATGTAGTGTATGCCCTGTTCCCAAACGAACACTGCTGTAGTTTTCACACGTTCCTGCTCACTTATGCAGAGCTGGCCCCAGGAGATGATTTGGCCTATTGGCAGTCCCCCATTTTGGCCCTTCTCAGAAGCTAGGGACATGGTCGTTGAGTCTGGCTAGATCGCTATGTAGACAGGAATACAGGAGACGCACAAAACTTGACAACTATTACCCACATCAGCTAGTCTAGATAAGTAGTATCTGTACCTTGCCTCAAGTCTCATTCTTTGCAGTACTAAGTTACATGCGTACAGCTCGGTGAACTTGTTTGTACCAGAAACAATTTGTTATATAAGGGGTAGATGTGATGATACTTCATCCTTGAGTATGCTTGGTCAAGATGATGGCATTCCACACTGATTACCTCATTTACTGGGTGTGTATCCCGCGACTATCACAATGACGACAACAACGACATTTACAGTCTTAAACACATCACTCATTGAAATTCCTGTTAGAAAAGGGATACATGTTGATTGAATGCTATATGTCACTTTTCCTTCGGTATACCTACAAGTCACGTTGCATTTGACTGGTGTTTCTAACATTTTTTTATCCACTCCATACTTGAAGCCTAGGCTCAAGGGCATCTCAACTACTCATCATTCATGCACATGTAGTTTCCTGTTCAGTGTCAAAAGTGGAGCTATAATTCACAACTGGGTGCTAAGTTGTCAGACCAAGATCATTTCTGTAACGGCAGTTTGTATTTTGCATGAAGATGTCAACACCTTTTGTGTTTTTGTTTTGTTTGTTCATCGTATGCAAATAGCCTCCCGACATAATGGCAAGCTGTGTAAGGCGACCACCGAAGTGCGCTTGGGGCTTTTTGTAGAGCCTACCCTAATATAAGAATGACCTGTACTACGCTATAGCTTCATTCAATATGACCAGGCTCTTCATGTATTTTCCCACAACTGGAGAGATGATACAAAAATATTGATTTAGGTAATATCGGTACATGTATTGAAGTTAAAGCATTGTCAAACAGTCATTGACAAATTCTATGACCATGTGATTGTAGCAGTTGAAAAGCTTAATTGTTTTTTTCATAATCGCAAATTATTATAATAATACATAGTTGGGATGTGCAAAGTTTGGAGCCATGTGAAAATCGTATCTTTTTCAGTTCCGAGACTGTATTCTTTTAAACAGGTAATCTGGATTTAATCTGCTTGTATTGGCTCGCCCAAAGATGACATACATGTACATGTAGATATGGCAGTTTTTGAAGCTCGGATTGAACAAAAATTTCAACCATTTTGTCCTTGATGGACAAAAATTGAAACTTAAAATTGTAAATAGAAAACTGTAAATTGAAAAGATGAAAATGAAGGTTGGATCTCGGAAGCCATTTGAAATTTGCCCTCCGAAAGATAGGAAAGGGCATTTCAGAGCCTTTAAAAATTCAGAATTTCCCAGGGGTACATGCCCTCTAGATCTCTTGTGGTTTTGGCGCTTCACATGGAGCTTTGCTCCGTCAGCATGAGGCGAGAAGAACGACCAAAATTTATAGCTGGGAGGAAATGCATACTAATTTCACTCATGAATTGCTCTTATTTTCAGAATTTCAGTTATTCGCAAAAACAGAAGCTCAAATATTTACTTGACCAACCTGTAACGCATTTGATATTGACTTTTATTTACCCAATATAATGCTTATGATTGGCCTTTTCGCCTTCCATTGGGGAATATGTCTTGCGAATTTTGATATAGGCTACTATATTGTAGGCTATTTGTAGAAACGTAGACAAACAACTCATATTGATGGTGGGGAAAATATGCTACTAGCTGTTTAAGCAAGTAGATTATACTTGGTCTAACTGTTACCTTCTCGTTGTATGTGCATCCTGTTCCTTTTACACTGAAGTCTTTGTGTTTATTTGGTACTACCGTAGGCCTGTTGCAAACAGTACCTTTGCTCTGTCTAATTTTTAGTACTGCCGTACTCAGAGGCTGTTTCATTCGCGGTTGATTGTTTACACTATGGAGTGAATCAGCAGTTTTGGACTGCTATTGTACATGGGTAACATGGCTATGTATAAGTTTGGAGTATCGTCCGTATCATCCTTTTCATACACGAGGAGCTTTGACTGCACCAGTCTTTCGGAGTTATGTAACTAGTACTAAAGATTAAGTCCATTATAGTAATGTTGGAGGGTATGTAAATGAGACTATAACAAAGCTGACTAATATGGATGTCTAACAATGGGGAAAGTCAATTGTCCATTTTGTGGTTAGCACTGCATTATTACTATGGTATACCACCATGACGAATCCAGACTTTTGTCATATTCGGCTTATTGTGACCGCGACTGTTCTGTTCAACAATAATGGATGCTGGTCTAGGCTGGACTTCTGTCTGACCATTGAATAGAGTATACAATAATTTCTTGCTGTTCTATGGTGTAAGGTCAATCGCAGAAATGTTGACAAGTTGTGATGGTAAATCAACTTGTTGCTTTTTCATCGTGAACATCTTATTATTGATTCCTACATAATACGGTATATTAAGTGGTGGCGTATTTAGTTTGAGGGAACAAAAGCCAATTGTACATCATGTAAGGCATTTGGAGTGACAACACGGGCAACATTTTACATGTGTTTTAGTGTCCACTTCCATACATAATATACAATGTCAATTCTAAGTCAATATCTGTTCAGTGCAGTACCAGTTTGTTACAACTTACAAGATATATACTAGTAGTGTTGTTAGTACTGTATCCTCTTAAATTGCTGTTGTTGCTTTGGAGATTAAGTTATGCTTCTTTGTGAGGACAATGAAGAGTATTTGATGTGTGACTGTCGATGCAATTAGCCCGGTATGAAATTTGTTGAAGGAATTTTGTCCCGATCCAGCAAGATTGCCTTCATCCAGCAAATGTTTCAGTACTATAGCTATCAGTTGTTGCTCTTGAAACACAACATAGCTGCCCAGGTGCGTTTAGGTGTACAACAGTGTAACCTGTGCCTGAAACAAAAGACAAAGGCGTTGTGGTCATGCTGAGGTATGCCCCACCAGGTGTTGTGGGCAATTACTGTTTAGCACTTTGAGACATAGCCATCCATCTGCTATTCCAGGCTACATGTAGTCTCTCCCAGACTTCTGCTTGGCTGAAAAGTAAGAATTTGGCCCTATAGGGACTTTGGCCAAGTTAGGAGTGAAAGCCTAGTTTGAGTGAAAGCCTAGCAGTAGTGGACTTGCCGGCGCGAAAAGCTGGACAGACAACCAAAAACTGACTGAAATCCCTTGGCAACCTACTATAAATCAATTTAATATAGCGGTCAGAAATTATGGCGGTTGGAAGGAAATGGAGTAGCTCACTGCATTTAATTTTAGCGGCATGAACAAGGTGTTAGTGTCAGCAGGTGAGTGATCAAATAATAGTGATGATGAAATTTTAGCGGTTGCATAGTGACCGCTAAATCAGCTAAAATTAAGTGACCGATATCAAATCAAGAATTACAATATTTCTCACAATTTGGCCAAATCTGCTCTTTTTTCGTCCAGCTGACACATCTGCTTGGAGACTAAACTACATGTACTAGAGCAAGTTAGAAACGTGGGATCATTCATGCCACAAGCAAGCTATATATTTTCTTGTCTGTCTCAACATTTTGAGGTTGACCTAAATGTGACTACCTCATGGTTGTCCTCCCTTAGTTCTGTTTTTCTTTCTCCCAGACTAACTAGGGTGGCAAACTTTCCAAAGTCTTTATGATACAACCATATGCAGTATCGGACATGTCGTACAAGAATGCAGAAGATGGTTTATAATACTAATCTTGTTCCCTCAATGAAGTTTCAAAACAATTTAGTTGTTTATTTGTCCAAATTGGTGCCAAAAGGCCTTACGAAAGAAAAGCTTCAATGCATGTGAATGATGACATTTTGCGGCGCCCTTTGCTACGATTTTTAATTACTTGGAGAAAAGAAACAACATCAGTTTTCGGTGGGCATCTTTTCAATAAAAGGAATTGGTTCTTTAACATTTAACTTGGCTGTACTTATTTAGGTAAAAAGAATATTGATCGCTAGTCGCTTTTAAAAACTGTCTTTTGTTTGTAGGCTTAAACTGATACAAGGGTTTGTAGTAATAATCTTTGAAAGTCATTTGTACGATGTGTATCTTTTTGTGCATCTTTTTCCAGTAAATACTGAGTTTGCTCCTATTTACTGTAAATCATTCAAGTGCTGCTTGGTTATTCTGTGGATTACTCTGTATCTACAGTACATCTTCCTTTTTTTTACTGTGAGGTTAACGGAAATACCCGTTATTTAATTACTAGTGGTTAAATTTTTAGCCTTCTATACTGGGGGAGATTTTTGACCCTGTTTTGCCTGCTATTCTGGTATGTACGATTTTGTTTGTACTACCCTGTCGTTCTTCCCCGATTTGACTGGATCCAGATGGCGTCATTGGAGCCTGCAGCACAAGACTGCCTACCCCCCAGCTTCAAGCCATTTCAATACAGTACAAAATGTTGGGGAAACTGAAAAGGAACAGTATTGTAATAGTTGCTGCATACGTGCCATATCTCAGGGCCAGGCTATCGTGCAAATGCAGAATTGACAGGCGAATGTACCAGGGTGTCGACATTTGACTATTCATGAGGGTGATGCCAAATGCCAATTTAGGCGTAGCACCGTGAGCGAAGCCCTCTGTGGGTTCAATTATGCAGATCCCGCCACAGGTCTTCGATGCAGGGATGGCGGATCATTGTGAATAAAGCAAAATTGCTCGTTCATCTGTGTTCGCTATATTGTTGGCGCCTAGTACTGTTCTTGACTGAAGCACAAAATTTGCAGTTCACAAAATGAAATTTGGGTGCATCTACTAGTTTTTTGACTGCAGCCCATGCAAAGAATAAAATGATGGCTGATTCCGAAATGAAATCCTACCAAAATCGGGTTGTTTTGTCAGAACTCCTATCCAGCAGAAGTGCCACAGGTTAAACGGGTTACCTTTTTCTTCAGTACATGTATTGTCTTTATGAACAGTGAGAATCGATCAGTGACTGAGCATCAGGGAACATCCCTTGCTTACAGCATACGGAACTGGCGAGTATATTCATGACAGAGGTCATTTTGGGAAGCGCTGGTCTACTCTGCTTGGGTGCCTTTATGGAGCGAACCTAGAACATTAGTATTTTCGGCATGGTCAACATCTGTAGTTACACGGTTTGAAATAAGAGTAGTGGATGATTGGCGTGGGAATGTTTCTTCTGTATTATCATAATCTTATCAAAACCATCTATGTAGGGAGAGCAAAATGAAAATCTGCCCGTTGCTATATTTTTACATTGGATAGCTACTATTTTATTAGTTAGTCTTTCCATTGTTTGACTATCCACCAACCAATTATTAAAATACACGGTTGCAACAATTTCCATCCCTCATGCATGCTTTCCGCACTGAGAACCTGTACCCGCAAGGTATGTGGCGCGTGACTCTTCAAGTGGATTTTGGCATAGCGGGATTAAGCAAATAATATCCTTCTTGAAATCTCAGCTTTATCAGCGGACGCCAATTTCAGTTTTAAAGATCCTTTTCAAATTTGTATTCTGGTGAAAGCAGGCGCATTTCATACAGACGAAGGCCATACTTTACAGTACAATTTAAGGTTATCGTTTATGTGGATAAGCATTTGTTTTATTTTTCAGAATAATACAAACAATTTTCAAGACATTGTCAAGAGGCTAATAACATAGTATTTTCTCTTCACCTTAGTTTTGTTACATCTGTCATGATGGTGCAGATGTATGTAAATGAAAGCAGAGCGAAAACAGGGAATGATAAATTATTCATTATAACCGGCAGTAAAGCTACCAGCCCGCGAGAGGTTGTTTTGGGGGAAAATGCTTGCCCGTATAGAGACAAATACATGGAGAATTTGCACGTATACATGGAGAATTTGCACGATATATCCTTGCCACTGACACAGTAGCTAGATGTACTGTGACGTATATGTACATTTACAGTTGACCAATAATGGAGGCGTGCTTGATCGCTACAAATTCACACGGTTTCTGGGTCGAGGATTACCTCCCCTGACGTGTCAGGGAGATGGCGGCCATTACTATTGAACACGAGACCTGTCAGGAAACGACACGGATGAGGACGTTTCTCAATACATGCAGCAGCCCAGTTTGCTTCTATGTCAAATCCCTGTCTCTTGCCTTCATCAGTAAGCTTGTGTAGTGCACATTGCCTGAAGGCTTTTTGCGAGATCACAAAAATTTTAAAGACACAGCTAAACAGAGGGAAGGGTTGGTGTGATAATAAACAAACACCTGGGATTCAGGGTATGGGTCAGATTAAAATGGATGCAGCATTAACAGCTGCAGCTGTCAGGCCAGGGCTGTTTCAGCGTGTGTCTGACCGGTAACACTTCGCTAAAGGCCGGGTAACGCTGAATAGTTTATTCAGAACTGGTGTGTATGTGACACCATGGGTGGGTCTACCGGTAATGGGATTCAGACAATTTTATATACTGTTTTTTGTTTTTGAAATATTAACCTTAGTTCTTAAATCCGATGATGTTGTTCTATGTTAGAATGTTTTATTTTTCAACATAACAAAGAATCAGCATTCATACTCTCAAGAGATATTATCTCATTGGCAGGCTTGCTGCCAGGATGGCTTCCAGTTCCGCTAGTCGCTTTCAGCGTATGCAGTACCCAGATTGTGGTACATGTACATGGGTGTGGCTCACTTCCATGGCAATATTGCAAGTATACCTAATATTAGTATAGAATCATGACCCCACCACACCTGCGCTGCTGCTTTCCTAGTCACTGGCCCAGAGTAGCTTGATAACAAACACTTATAAAGTGGGAGAATTGGGGGTCATCCTGAAATGGTAAATGTGGTGTGCGTGTATGCAGATGTCAGTCATCCGTTGACAGTGGGATGTCCTGCAGCAGCTTTAACAAGCGTAGACAGTTAATGTATAGCGCAGAATGCTTCCAAAATGTAGGGTTCTCCCAAGAACTGTAGAGTATGGATTTGCTTATGGGTAAAATCACCCCCAAGGCAATGGGTGGTGGGCACAGTAATGGGATGGAGCCTGTAGCATTATGCCTTTTTGAAGTCCAAATGGAGCTTATATAA
>LZCU01172118.1:542-12430 GCA_001663935.1 Asymmetron lucayanum | reverse complement strand
GCTAGATTTATAATGACGTACAGCCTTTTCCTACGTAACTGCTTGTTATGTATTTTGTGAGATATATCTTACGCTTTAAAATCTAAATTTTCAAAACACCCCACCTGAAACCGTAGGTCATGAAACCGCCTTAGCCGCTGTTTTACGTTTTGTCTGTTGAGCTGCTGTTTCTATTAGTATTACTGACGATGGCTGAATACAAGACTAAAGCTGAGACCGGAAGATTTATTTTGCACCACGTCCTGACCTAAGGTTAACCTTTCTGGATACTTAATAAATAGAAGAAATATCATAATACCGCATAAACGCATTGAAAAAATCTTTCAATTGAAGGTAAAGGTGCAGATAAATACGTTCGTTCTGACTCCACTATAAACGTCTGCATGTTAGCATGTTAGTGAGGTTGCTGCCATGGTAGGAAAGCTCCAGAGGTCAATAACGAGCCGACCTGATTTCCATAAGAAAATCCCGGTCCGACCACTCTGAAAATGGGGGTTCTCTTTTTGTTAACAACAGCATCCTTGTTGTTAAAGACAGAATCACATCATTCCGAGCGTTTGGTAAGACTGTACTTCACGATTAGTAAGTCCCAAATAACGTTTAGTATTTCTGTCGTCCCATCCCTAGCGTAGGTATAGACATACGTATACATTTGCTTCACTGGCTTTCACTACACCCCTTACCCTCCCCCCTTTACATTCATAGTTTCATCTAATCCGGGACATAACAACGCTTAGGTCCTAAGGGGAAGTCCTTTACAGGCTTAACACATGCATACACAGTCGCAGAATATGCCATCTAGGAATGTGGCACCTAAGAGACATACACAGTGTATTGAGTGAGATTTTAGACGAGTCCACTCTGCGTTGATTGACTGGCAATGTACACGAACCGCCGCGTATTGTGTAAGCTTATAGACGGGTCCACTCTCTGGTGATTGACTGTTGCGGACGATGGTGGTGGATTGGGGCACTCAGCTGATGCAAACGCTATCTCTCCCCTGTCTGAATTATCACGGCGGGCCCAGGTACAGATAGCCTGTTGTACGTAGGGCGACGGAGGAGTGCTATTCTGTGCCTGATAGCACATCTACTATTCCATTACTGGCGCTATTCTCTGCTACGTGAGGACGGCAGGACGTGTGTAGCAAGACAGTCGGTTCAATAGGAGAAGACGTCGAGTGACTTTCGGTCAAATCATCTCTAGCTAAGGCAACTTAGCACAGGAAAGAAACAATACCGAATCTGTTATGAACAGATTGTCTGAACTACAACGTTGTCAACTCAATGGTGTTGCTGTCAGTTCTTCATAAAAAGAGTTGCAAATTGAGCGACAGCAGACATGGAGGATTCTGTTGAAGATTCCAGCCCTGTTTTGGTGCCTCGCAGACGACACCTCAGATTCCCGCACAGACGGCCTGACCAGACGGAGGACAACAAGGGACCTGGTCAGAATGACAGGTGAGACCTTGGGTTGCCATGGCAACCAGGAACCCTACTGCTCTTCATGTTTGTTGTAACCATGACTACTTCTTATCTATGGACACAAACATCAGACTTAATACGTCCATGGAGGTTAGACATCCAGGTAGTAAGATACGCAAGAAAATTGTTACCCAAACAGGTGGATAGAATTTTCAAGTTTTAAAATTCTATCCAGTTGTTTGAGTAACAATTTTCTTGCGTATCAGACTTAATATTTCCAAAAAAAACATAGCGTAGTTTTTTGGCGGTCAAACATAAATTCAAGTTTTCTACCAGTTCTAACATCAGAAATTCTTTTCTTGTTGTGTTTCAGGTCATCAGTGTTGGACCATCCGTGGTTCCGCAGCTTCGACCACATGTGCTTCCAGCTGAGACAGGTGTGCCTCATCTTCCTCACGGCAGTTTTACCGCTCAGCCTGAGTGTCATCTCCATGATCTGGTACAACGGCGGGGGCGGAGGTCCTGCGGGTACTGCCGAGTACAAACTCCCAGAAGTGGTAGTGTCTGACGCAGAACAAGCGATGGAAGACGAGTTATACGCGACCGAGAACTATGCCTTACACAAAGAGGACGACGTCGCTTTACAAGAAAATCTTGTTCACCTTCTAACGGTGAATAGAAGGCGCAATCTCTCTTATGAGGTGAGTTCAAGTTCATCTTATTTTTAACGAATCGATTCATTGTCGAGACATGTGGAAGTGTATAAACTGACGTAAGGTTGAGTTGCATCTAAAAGCAGTGAAATGTGTTAGAACGGTATTTGATATGACAACTGCCCAATACAATGCTTTGTTGAGGAGTTCTTTCATCCTTAATGTCCGAGTTATCGAAGAAGAGGTCAATCAGTTGTCGTCCAACTCTTGAAGACGAAATAAAACAACTCTATATACGTTATTACATTGTAGTAACGGTGGTGACGGCTACAAAGCGTCCTATCGACACAGACTGTATTGAGTTTACTACGATCATCAATCGACAGCTCTCTCTTAAAAGCAAAGGTGTAAAAAGGTGGTTAGTAAAGATTCTATCTGACGTAAAATCCGCCAGTGATGCAATGATTAGCGATGCTGTTGATATTATTAGTCGAACAACCGCAGCATACACTATTCATTTAGGAGTACATAACATTGAATGAGAAGAAAGCACATTTTATGACACAAATAAAATACATTTTTACGCACAGTTCGTATATATCCCGGGGGTTTGACCGTGACCAGAATGAATGACTATAAAAGAGTTATGTACGAAAGGGAACAAGCGTGGGCGACTCGATACATGGGATATCACCATAACCCTGGCGACAAAGTTCAGAACACAGTCAGTAATACGTCTGTCGCATCCATCTATTCATACAGGGGTCAGGAAGGTGCAGGTAGAGCCCATCTGGGCTCTCCTGTTCTGTATAGCACAAACACCAGATACCCACGGTGATGCATGCCGGACCTATGCCCACAATGTATGGGAATGGGCAGCGCTCTACTGCCGTATATTGTGGTATAAATAAAAGATGCCGATTTTCGGACGGACCATAAAAAGCGCATTTGCTTCAATGAGCGTTAATCATGACGTTAGAGAGATGAAACACTGCTACAGACGCAAACCATTCGTATCAAACATGTTAAGGGTGTGCAGTGCTTACATAGAAATGATTCAAAACCTACTGAATGATATTTGCTGCTGAATTTTTCAGACAGTCTACACTAGTAAAGTTATAATGAATAAAAGACCTTTATTGTACATATTTTCTCATTGCGAACTAAGTACAGGTCACGCTAAATAGCGAGTAGTAAACTAAAATATATCTATAGTAAAACTACATTTGTACAGGTTCGGCTTCTTCTCGCTTTTTAAAACAGTTATAAATGTAAGAACATATGGAGCTTATAGTACGAGGATTATCGAGTTTCATGAGGAATGTGAATTTTTGTACATTCTCCCTCTCATAGTAGAGGATCAGAATCTACATTTATAAAGCCTTTGGTTTCTAGCTATGGACGTTGTTACGAGTAGAAAGAACCGTCGCACACACGACCCCCCTCCCCCCCCCGAGGTTTTGTTACTGTTGATATTAAAGTTATTGTCGAAGAAAGTCAAAGCGTCCCGGTGCTCGCTGGTCATGATATTGAATCTATCAGCTTATGGCCCGACTAAATCGCAAAATAAGATGTTATTGACTTCAAATAGTTGAAAGGTATATGAAATAAGTCATACCGACTATATTTAGATTTGGTTATCTGCAACGATCTTTTTTTCTTTCTCATCTGTGGGATCTATCGTAGTTTTCAGCGGCAGATGTCAGCCCTGTCCCCCTCGTCACTCAACCATCTTGACCATATGGTTTACACTTGATTAAAGGAATTTGTTATTCATGAGAAGCGTTTTATGGCTACTGTCGTAAACGATTCCAATTATCTGAAGTAAATGAACCTGACAACCTTAATTATCCCTATCAGCGCAATAAAACCACACTGGCTTAACACGTCGTTCAACTACGTGCTCAGGAACGTCCCTGGTATTAGCCTAGGTACCGTTCGGCTACAAGTACCCCACTCCCAATGGTCTCTTTTTCTCAGTGCATAAGAAAGAGACTACTTCTGGGCACCGAACAAGTTGATGCGAGGTATAGGTAGGTTTGTCAGGAGATAATGGTAAACGTTGGTTTTGAAGGTTTGTGTATTGTATTAGTCGGGATGGACACACTTATCAGGAAGACATTTCCGCAACTTCGCAGTCCTTGGGAAGCTTTCCCGAGAGTCAGGAGCTAGGTACACTGGCCTTGACATGTTCCATTAGTTAACTTGTGTTAAAACTGTGGAAAGCCACTGTTGTGCAAATAAGTTATCTCTTATAAGTAACGTTAATGTGACTTCTAACGTCCGTCTAAGTCCCCGAGCCTGCTCACTTCACAGCGGAGTAAATGAGAGTAAACTGTGCGTATCTTGTGAGTTGCGTTTGATGGAAAAGTCTGCATGTTCCTAATGGATTTTCTGTGTTACGTCAAGCAGTTTTATTGTACACACACTGGGCAGTTATAAACTTAAGAATGATACAGATGGAAGCCTGCACACGTCTTAATTGTCTTTTATTATACACATTGGTACCAATGTGCTAGCAAAACAGAATTGAAGGTCCATAAATACAGTTTTTATGACACTAAAACTGTTCCACAATCTTCTGCCTAGCGTTCGTACTCACATAATGTCACGGCTGCAGAATTGCAAAGTTTTATATTATCAAACGAAACATTTCCGTGGACTCTGCTTATAAGTAACAGTGACAAACGACACTAACATCTATAGCTTTACTGTAAAAAAAATGTAGCTTTACATAAATTAAAGGCCAGACAATTGTTTCAATGCATTTACCTCCGAGTGTAGTCAGTTGTTTGCTTGTACAATCATTCAATCATCCCCGTAAGTACCGTAGGTTATGGTGAAGGCACTATCTGCGTGTTGTTACACTGCGAGTGGGACATCTGCGAAATGTCAGCGTTTCTCCCTGAGGATCCGGGCACTGGCGATGATGGGGACCTCTGCCGTTAACCGTCACATTAACCATCTGTCTGGGGATGATGGAAGTCGGTAGGGACGCACAGGAACGTGTTCTAGTTATGTAACATGCTCTGGTAGGTAAGGCTTTAAACCTGAACAAATGTGACCTAAGACTTAATTAAGAAAATTTTGCTGTGGTTTTATTTATTTTCGCGGTTTTCTTCGTGGTGATGTTTCCACCGCGAATTAATGACACCGCGAATACATCTTTGATCAACTGGTGTACTACAGAGTTGTTACAACCGTGAATCTAAAACACCACGAAGATCTCATTTTTCCTCCTACTGTGAAAGACACTGCGCCCGGATATTCCTGCACATGTACAAGTGGTGCATATACGGGAGAATACGGGTACGTATGCAGGGGAATACGGGTGTGTGCAGGCCCGAAAACGCCCGGAAATTCGTGGTTTCGCGCAGTGATAACTACCGCAAAATTAAGTGAATGTACAGTATTATGGTATATGGAAACGTGAGAAATCTTGCCCGTACACTGTAAAATAAAATTTACCGATATCTATTGTTATATTTTTCTTTTAAAATATTCTTTAAAAATTATTTAGAGCTTATTTCAAACTTAGTCTGGTTGATTTTCAGTTGTAACATATCGATGTATTAATACACTTACCATCAACACCAGTGTAATTGTACTGTGGCGAAAAAAGCTATGATTTTTCTTGTTTTAATGTCATAACACGATCGCCTCTTGTATTTGATGTATATACAGTTTTTTCTGTGGAAATTTAAATCCAACGTGTATTGTGGTCGAAAGTTCAAGATCGATGAAAAAGCGCGTAGGAAAGAAATACAACCGACAAGGTAGCCGCTGTTGATATCTCGCATTTCCCTGAGGCGGCCGTTAGTCTAATGGTCGAATCTGTTCACGTCTTCTGCACCGCGTTAAATAAAAAACGAGTTCAAGGAAATGTCCAGACCTTTTGGGAGGTGCTGTATTGATAGATCAAATGAAGATGAACCGCCCTTTTGAAAATGCCAGCGTTCTAAAAGCCGGTTGTAAATTTTGTCTGAGGTGTATTACCGCGTAATGGATGCAAGTCATGGGGTCCAGATGTAGTCCCGAGGACGTCAGTAGTATTAATGGGACAGTGTGAATGTTATTTCGCGGGAGGGGGACGTGTGGTCTGACTGGCGCCTGCCATGATATCTCCCATCTATCATAACTTTTTTTCAACGTTGAATCATTGAACTGTCAGCGTGGTTTGACGTCAGTGTAAAGGGTTGGCGGTGAACATGCAGTATTAAGCCCGTAGGTAACTGCCATGTTGATAATATCTAATAACATTTTGTACAAGGGCACGTTGAGTAAGCGGTAAGCGGACGTTGAGTTATATTCAAACAGCCATATAGATAGTCTTTTTTGTCCAAAATCTCACTACAGACTTTAAAAGCCTTTGTCCGCGGCGTATCTCATGTGATCTATTAAACCTGGAAGCTAGGTGTAACTCGAGGTGTCATAAAGGTTACTGTGCCTGCATACAATGTAGCTAGGTATTTTTCCTACCTTTGTGTTTAGAGACAAAGTAGAACTTGGGAAAACTAGTTTATCCGAAGACAGACCTATGATGGAAATCTGCAAGAACAACACTAGGCTAGTTATGCACACTGACTCTAATTTTCTATATCCAAATAATGGGGAAGGAGAAGCAAGTGGCGGTACAGTACTTAAAGCAGCCAAAAGAAATCGCCGTCCAAACACCATGTTTTGGATGCGGTATTCTTTTCTGCACTCAAAGGCTTAATTTCGCATTCCCACATTCGAGATGAAAATACTTTCTTCCGGCAATAAGAGAAAACAGGCGTGAAATACCTCTGTTAACCTTCTGCCCCGTAAGAAGAATCCTTAAGTAGTTCCCATTCAGGCGAAGGAAAGTAATCTATCTTCCGCGTCCGCTCCAAGGAAAAGAATGAACAGGAAATTGAGTTTCAAAGTCAAGGAGGAAATAAGACGACAGAGGAGATACCTTAATCTTTGCTTCGAACCTCAGCGGACAGGGCTGTCGAGCAGTATAGATAAATTACAAGAAGACGCTCACAAAGGTACACAAGAAACCAAGAAGCAAATATTGTAAGACACTGCGGGTTCCGCAACCCCAAAACGTATAATTGTTAGATCAGACCAACTAATACATTTTGGCACTATCACTCTAAACTGTCTCCAAGATAACCCACACTTACAGTTCGCCTTCCCGTTCTTTAAGACAAGAAAGTTGATTTTGATCAAAGTGATTAGCATCAAAAGCAAGCCATTCTGAGATCGTAATCAGTATTGGCAAATTTCCTCTCCCTTCGCTCATGTTAAAATGAAGTACACATCTACCTCATTGCCTTCTTTTGTTTGCTATAACGTAATTTACAAAAGCCTCCTTGAGGAAACTTCTTCGATCGATACGCATTGAGCCGGCCAGGCCGGGTCGTCACCCATGGTCATTATCGTCAAAGGCCCATTTTACAGATTATTGGATTTCCCTCCTGAAAAGAGCTGTGTTGAATGTAAAAACGTCAATCTTGTTGTTGTCATCATTTTTAAGCCACCGGCTCTACTTTTTTCTTTGCCACGAAGCATTAATATTACGACATTCTGACGTTTTATGACTCTAGGCTGAGCACAAACCAGCTTATGTGACCATAAGTCCGAAAAATAAATTTTTCATCAAAATGAAAATACAGCCATAGATATACGTAACGTGCTCACCTCGCTTGTTAAATCTCGGTATTCTTCTTTCCCTTCGCGCCCGCATATCCTTCTTCCCTTAATCCAAGTATAGCACCAGACAGACCAGATATCAATTATGCAAGAAAAGGCGCAGATTTCAACACCATTCTCTGCAAGGCACTGACGTAGAATCGATCCTAAACTGATTGTCTTATCATCAATCTCAAACTGGTGGCACAAAGATTTACGTCATGTACAATGTACTTAAGTTTCCACGCGGAAGACACACATTAGTTGGATACCCTGTAATCCTCTTTGTGATTTTCGCGGACAAGGTGCCTGTAGTACCGGTGAAACTAGTCAGTTAAAACCGACTTAATCCGGTTAGTATCGGTACTAATCCGCCCGGTGTCACGTCAGCATGAACAGAGGAGCCGGCTGTGATGAGCACTTACCCCTGATACTGTAAATTGATTTAATTTCGCGGTAGTTTATTTCGCGGTAGGAGGAAAAAGGAGGTATTCTCGGTTGAAGCAACGCTGTAGTACAGTAGTTGATTAAAGATACATTCGCGGTGATTTTTTAATTCGCGGTTTAGAGGTCACCGCGAATTCCGCGAAAATAAAACCACCGCGAAAGTTTCTGACTTTGTAATATGCTGCGGGTTCTGGGGAGATTATGCTTACCTGCACGCGAATAGAATCTTAAAGGATAATATATATATATATATATATAAAATGAGAACTATGTGCCGCTTTATTGCTTTCTTGGATGGGTAATACTGAGTGATTTAACAGAAAGCAAATTCTTTATACTCTTAAAGACCATCGTTGTAATATTGAAATCAGCGTTGATCATGTGTCTAGTGTTTTGTACATTTAGCACTGGCCATGGAAATGCTGCATCTTAATGAAATCTCAACATCTCAACATCAACAACATCAAAGGATTCTTACTGAATTTCTCATTTTAAGCCCACGTGAAGGGAACCAGTTTGAAGTGCAATGGACGATGGTACGTTAGCCAGCTGTCACGTTTTCGCAGAGAATTGAAACACCCCGGCGGCACATACGCGGGTATTAACTTCGATTACGTTTCATTAGCTCTATCGAATCCTGTTGGAACCGGCGTGCTCACTTCAATTACATCAAGGGAAAATCATTGATGGCGGTTGAACTTTGGAACGAATGAATCATGGATTTTCTACGACCACTGAACGCTTGGTTACATGTTGGGTGGACGTCAAGGCTGTAATGGGGACCTCTTCGGACCGACTTACCCGGGATTAGAATGCACTAGAGAGAGGTTAGCTAACTCAATAACGTTATATCGTATAATGTAATGGATGTCTCGCCATTACGACTGAAATCTTTTCAGACAGGCGCCGCTTTACTTAGTGATCCCCATACAATCGGGAAAACAGCCTTTTCCCATGGAAATTGAACGTAAGTACAAGACTCAAAGATTATTGCTGAGAGAGCATTTTGCTTGTTCATCTTTGGCTACTCATAAAAAACTTTATATCGGAAACGACAAGCTCATAATCCGAATGTTTTATTAAATAAACGAACGAGATCACTACAACGCAGGTTATAGTCGGTAGAGTTTAGACAGAAGGTCATACGGGCGCACATACTCGTATGCTCAAGTAGACACATATTGACAGATTATTGACTGGAGTCGAGTGAGGTTCCTACGGGGAAACTTTCCCATTGAACCGAGGGAGTAGATTCAATACCACCTCATTAGGTCTGTGCTTTGTAGTATGTTTATCACGAACGCATCGGAAATAGAAAATCTGATTTTTGTTTTTGAATTTAGTTTCCGCAGACGGGGCAGTTGCAGGTACAGCAAACGACAAACCATCGGGTTAAAACGTTCTTGTCTATGTTGATAAAACTAACTGCTGATACATAATGGATAGTTTGAGACTGTTACATTAACAGCAAATAGAAAATAGAAATAAGACTGTGTTGGTTTTGTGCAGATGTATGCGTTCTGAAATAAACATCGTCTCCCGAGGAACCGTAATGTCCATGGTGCTGAAAATTTGTAGCTAAAAGATGCGAGTCGTTCTGTTTCACCGCAACACCAGAGCTTCACCAACAGATACGGTAACACACCAGGCCATTTGAAGAACTGTGGCCAATGGGGTTATTCATATATTGACTTGAGGAATTAAGTCTAGAAAGAAAATGAATAAGGAAATGAACAAAGCCTGTATGCCCTCCATCAGAAGAAAATAGTAAATCCTTCAAGCAATAACATCGTTACACCATTGAGCTTAATGTTAGAAAGTTTGATCGATAGGTTTTGTGATGCTTAGGACTACGAAATTACTAAGTGTAAAACACTATTGGTTGCAATAAGGCTTACACTTCTAAATCATCAATTCAAGGCTCTATACTAAAACACAAACGAGTTCTTTAAATTTTGGCAAACCGAGTGTGTGAGTTCCTCCCGTTGACATTGTGTTTGATAGATAATACAAGTTGGACCAACGTTGCAATATCGGATTTATATTACATTGTCCGCTTTATTTATTGAGTTCGCCCATCTCACCATTTGCAGAATGGAACTAAAACGACAATTACGACGCTGACAAAGAGCAATACGTTGACAATATGAAGCTGCTTTATAACGATTTTGATGCAATTAAATGTGAGCACCTTCTGGTTTTTATTTGATACACAAATCAAGGCGGTGATCGTTACAAATAAAATACGTTTCACAGGACAATCAAAAAGACCGCTGGATATTGGTCGGGGAAGTTTTCGGTCAGCATTTTCTATAACAATGAAATCTCTACATCAGCTGTAAGATTTCAGGATTGGTGGCGTTTGGAAAGTCGACTGGAAATTTAGAGCAAAATCTCACAGAATGGTTTTCCTGCAATTTTCCTGACGATAAAAGTCACGGCGAGTGGGCAGTTTTTGTAAGTTTGTGTTTTTAACCTGGCATTAGGCAAGTTCTGGTACTCGTTGTTTTCCGTGTTTCCATATGCAGAAAATGGCCGATGAATACTCCCTTGTTGTCTAAACAAATACCACTTCAAGCAACTTTAAAGTCAAAGGCGCTTGCTGGTCTTTTTTTTTCAGCGACAGATTGTGGAAAGATCGACATCACCTCAGAAACTAGAGTGACAGAGACGAAACGCGAAGACAAAATCACGTTATTAAAGTTTGATGTTCCAGAACCGCTGCAATTGGCAGACGACCCCATTGTACTTCATTCTTCTCTTGCTTCATAACGTATCTAACACTTGCTTTCAGAGAGCTGATGTGGAACAGTCGCCTGCTAATGTACTTTGTTATATAGAAGGGATAGATTAAGTTAAAGCTAATTAAAATCAATCTGACAAAGATCAGCTAGAGTTACTATTCCACACAAAGGAAAGTTTAACATTGGTCTACAACGGAAAACACCAAGCAACGTGTTTTGCAAAGTTTTCATGTGAGTCCAATGTCTACCATTTCTATACAAACTTGCTTTATCCAATACAAAGTCGGTAAGTTAAGTCGATCACAACAGGGAAGACGACATCAATATACACACTACTAACACCGAACGTCGAATCCTTGAGGCAATTACTTTCGAACCCGTCTTCTTCTTTGGTTTGGTATCACAAGACACTTCTTTTAAAAAAGGCACTGAAGCTCTACAAGTAGTATTCGTAATCTTGGGTTTCTTGCCATCCATACATCATAGGTGTCCAAGCTATACAAGGACTCTTACAGAGTTGCAGAATCACCAATAGAACGTCCTCTGTCATCAAATCTGTGATCGCTCGGAACGGCGTGGTGGGCAAGCGGAAAATTAGCTGGAACTTTTCCATTACCTGTGTCATCGGCACGTAAAACATTAAGGCATTATTCACACTCAGCACATCCATCTTGCATTATTGAACGACAGCCCTTATGTCGTTTAAGGCGGAAACTCTGTTAAAAGCCGAAGAAGATTCTGGCGGCACTCCACTCAGCAACTTTTGCAGAGTATTACAGATTCTAACAGTCCAAAGGCTTTTAGGGAACGCTTCGCTCTCAAGTGAATCATCAGTGTTTTAAGCACCTGATCTAATGTGACCGAAAATTGCTGTTTTTCTTTGGTCAAAGATCACCAGAGGCTGCTTTCCTTGCCTTGACTAAAAGCATTGAAATAACTATCCAAAAAGGGACGCAATT
>LZCU01172016.1:1833-12595 GCA_001663935.1 Asymmetron lucayanum | reverse complement strand
TTACACCGAACGATGTGACACACAGAACCCATTCTTGGCTAACTCCAAGCGTTGCTGAAAACTCTAACGAGGGGTCACTTACCGTACTTGGCGACAATAAGCTCCATTCCATAATGGTTTTAGGAAAGAACACATTCATGGACACCTTGATCTGGGTTGGTAGGACGGAAACTTGTAGTCGTGACTTTTTAACCTACCTGTTTAATCTGTACTCCATCACCGTCTCGATGTTTGATCGTAAGGCAATAGCAAGTAATGTTTGTGGATGACATCCGCGTGCGCTTTGATTCTCGCCTGATTAAAAAAAAAGTTCTCTTCCGGCTTTGTGCAACATGACAAAAACTAACGCGAATAGCTATAGGAAAAACAAACTTTATGTTGACCACCGAAAAAGGACAGTTCCGTCAGAACAATCTTTTGCGTGTTTTTGAGTAAAGTTCAACTTTACTCGTAACTGGAAGATAATGTACCAACACATGTGAACCTTTATTCTTTTGACGTGCTGCCGCTGAAAAGGTAGGAAATGTAAAAGTATCTCGATCCAGTTTAGCTTACACAAAGCTTATCTTCCACTGGTCATAACAAGTAAGACAGACGATATTTAAAGTATATGCAGGCTTAATGTACCTTGGAAATTCCCCTAGCTCTTTTCGACAAGTACAATGAGCAGTTGACCACGACTTAATGCCCTTTTCAGTAGCATGCAAGTCAGAGAGTGATAACGGCCAGGGTTCGAACTCGAGACCTTTGGATCCATTGGTAGGGTCGCTCACCACTGGACCAAGCATGTTGCTGTGATCTTATTTTGCAAGTCATAATTTTAAAACAGTTCTTACCCTATTAACCTTTCCTCTTGAACTGCTTGGTTCAACGGGGTAGAAGCCTATAACAAATGTTCCGCACTTTTAAGAACACGATGTCTAAATGGGCAAACAGCACTATCAAAACTTCAAGACTCTATTTTGATACGTGAACATAGGCGAGTGGAGTGGAGGTCCACGTCGGATGTAGTATGAGCTGATGTCGCTATGTGGTGCTTATGAGACAAAGTCAGTGGTGGTTTTATTTCGCCTAAGCCTAAAACTGCTGCAGTACTGGAGACAAATAATCGAGATAAAAATGTTAGAGAAACTTGTAACCTTCTCTTGACTCAAGGACGTTCCTTCTATCCACCTCATCAATGCTTAACCAGTTAAAAATAGCTTACCTACTTAAAACTCTTATTTATTTTATTAAGGACCATAACCAACATTGGCATTTAGACTGGTTTTCCAGACACAGTGTCTTACTGGGTACAGATGGGATTTAGGACAAACTAAGAAATCAAGACAAAAGACGTGGTCAAAATTAAAGATAGTAAGCTTCTATTATATCTGATGGGATAATTTGAATTGTCTTTTTTTGTTATTATTGTTTTCATTGTTTTAAGAATTAAGTAATACTTAGAGATAATGGCTCTTAACTATGCTTTAGTTGTACAGATTGAGAGGGCCCTTGCAAAACCGTCAGGCTTCTGGCCCTTCTGTGTATGTTTATTTATTTGTTCAATATTGTATTGTACTCTCTTTTGTTATATGCATTCAACCAAAAAAAACAAATAAACTAATTCTGTATGCCATAGACCCTTGTATGTATTGCAGGTTCGTATGAGGTCAAGTAGGAGAACAATATAACTATATAACATGTCTGATACAATAGTTAAAGGCATTTAGAGTGGAAACGATGATAAACGTGCTGCTCAGACGATTCGGTTTAACATTAATCAGACGGCTTGCTTCCTTTGACACGTCGAATGTATACACTACAACTGTAAATCACGCGCACTCTCGCGAGGTCACGCGAGGACATCATCCTTCACCTTGCTGAATGTCGACAATCGGGGAAAAAGACATCAATTCTTTTTCGATATGGGTGTTCGGGGTTAAGCTAGAACACTACTAAGATTTGACCTTCACATTGCAGCCTGGCTAGCCATTTATCATACAGAGAACTCCAAGGGAGTTAAAGTTTCTAAGTGCCACTATAGTATCAGCGCCATTTTCGTTGTACACATGCTACTAAGGCTGACACTTGAGTGCTCAAAATTGCACTTTAATATAGATTACTACTTAAAGTCAGACTTAGTAGACAATCAGTGCATACACCACAAAAATGTACATCAACGGAGAGAAAGAAGAAACTGATTTTATATAAAAACTGTTCATCCAACAATAATGAAAGAAGCGAATTATTAAAAGAAGTCACCACAATGAATCCTAACGTATAGGATGGCATGATATCATCTTGAATGATATTTTGTGATGTTGTATAATGTGGTTGGTAAATGATATGGCAAATGTATGTATGTATGGTATTGCGTGATGCTACCTCCTATGACATCCTTGGCCCTTCTGCCCCATGTGGTTATCTACCTAAACTGCTAAAAGAAATGCCCTTCTCTAACACAATATCTTGCTCTAATACCTTCTGATTTGGATAATGAACTAACTATGTTTATATCCAGTAGTTTGTTTAAATTTAGCAGACCTATACTTGTTAGAACTAACATGATACGAGCTCACGTTGTATTTCATAATATTAATGTTACTAAACTCGAAGTTAATGGCTCATCTTGAAAACCTATCTACTGACAAAAATCAGTCATGTTATCTCAAGTACTATTACATGATTACAGTTATAAAGCCAATTCTAGCTATTGTAAGACTTTTTATGGAGATACATTAATACGAAGTATGACAAATTGTTTTAACTATTCCATGAGTGCAGAGGTATATTTGTTGTTGTTGTTTGCTGTATAAAACTGGAATGCCCCTTACATGAAGGTAACTGAAGTTCATACATATTACTAGGTAAAGCATTGGATGTAGGTAGTTTCATTCAACACTCTAGTCTGTCCATCTTAGCCATGGTCTACCGTACACATACAAGGGAATTCTGACTCTCACCTGCCCATGGTCTTGTCACTCAATCTATGTAAAAACATAGTATTGCCTTTTATCTTTAAAACCAAAATAGGGGGTATGTTATCATTATGGGAAAGTTATTTCACAAGATTGATAAAAACAACTATGGCTTGAATGTATGTTCAAAAACACAAATAAAGTTTCCAAAATATGTTATTAGTTTGAACTAATACGTTGATGAACGTTTGACATCCAGATACATAATATGTAGCCTACACTCCTATATGTTGAGCCTGTGTGAAATTTGTCGCTTGTCAGCAGACGTTTCTGCCAATAATAGAAATACGTTTGTCTGGTACTAGAAACTTCTGAGCGTAAGCCCCGTTTTTATCCAGATACATCGAGTTCTTACGAGTGTATTAAGTATGATTAAAGTGTTATCGGCAGGAATATGGTAGCACGAAAGTTCATCTGAGTTGGTAATTACATTATGAAGAATTTAAGCTGCACCCAACTCAAGAGTTAGACTTAGCGGAATTTTCGACTGAATCCATATGCATTAGGGCACATCAACCTTCTCTCCACCGGGGCGGGGGTCGATACTGACTTTTGACAACCTTTGACATAGTGCTGACGCCACCCATGAGACAAGTCATGTGTCCACAGCGTTTGGGTCAGATAAGCTGAAGAGGACTGAGCGGTTCAGTCGAAAATTCGGGTGAATCTAACTCTTGAGTTGGAGAACAGTTTGAACACTTAATAGGCAGGTATATGTTGCTATTAAAGGCAAATTGTATTCTTCACTGGCCTACATACAGGGTGAGCGGAATGGCCGCTGCGATAGTGATGAGGTACAACACCAGATGCTGTGGACACGTGACTATTCTCATGTGTGACGTCAGCAACGGGTCAAAGGTTGTCGGAAGTCGATATCGCCCCCCGTCCCTGTCGAAAATTGCGGTGAGTGAAAATTCTTGACTTGGACAACAGTTTCAATTCTTCATAGCCAAATTGTATCCTTTACTGTCCAACATACAGGGTGAGCGGAATGGCGGCTGCGATAGTGATGAGATACAGCACCAGACACAGCCTGTCCAGCACGCGCGTCAGAAGGGTGTAGTCTGTCACCTCCTCCTCTCCCTTCGTCGCCTTCGTCAGCTCCTAAAGGTCAAGGTAAAGAAAGGCAAAGGTAAAGGTAGCTCGATCCAGTTTAGCTTTCAAGTAAGCTATTCTTCCACTGGTCGTAACGAGAAAGACAGACAGTATGCACAGGTTCAATGTACCGGGGAAATTCTCCTAGCTCTTTTCGAAATGTACAATGAACAGTGGACCACGGCTTAATGTCCCGTCCTAAGGACTGCTCCCCACTGGACTAAGCATGGCACCAAACATGCTCCACTGACCTCCACACTCGCGATCAGGTCCTCAAAGCCTGAAGAAATGGTGGCCTCCAGGCGTTTCATCCTTCTGTTCCATTCAGTGCCGTTACCGGTAGCACCTGTTGTATGTTGAAGTATGTGTTTAGTTTTGGTGATATATCTATAGGAACAGAATATTATGTGCCTCGATTAACTGTAGATTAGTTATAGAAAAGCAGCCAGGACATGTCCTCACCCCCTTCCAGTAAGATATGCAGTAAACAAGCCAGAGTGCGGGGGAAGTAGCTATAGTGTGTCTATGGTAACAGGATAAGGAAGAGTTAAGGCTAGGGACTCAGACAGTCTGGAGGGAGAGTCTGAAAGTTGCTCTGCAAGGAAAGAGACGTGTGCAAAGAGCTGCAGAAGAGGAATAAAAAATAGAACTTGTAAATACTGTATAGGGAAAGCAGTGGAAGATGAGATACATTTTATCTGTCAATGTAAACAATATTTTCCTGAAAGAAGCAAATTATTCCTAGAAGTTTCCAAAATTTACCCAAGTTTTCCTAATCTAACTGATCATCAAAAAGCTATCTTCTTGCTTAAGTCGTCCAGTCCACTTATTTACCACAACGTTGGACAGTTCATCTTCCACTGCCTGGAGAGAAGAAGTCAAACCCCCCAAGTAGTCTAGTTGAAAATAGATGTAGAACAATTGTTATTTCACTCGTATTTAGTTGTATATAATTGTTTTTTGCTGTGTTTGCTATTAGCCTTCGGGCACGAGTTTGCAATAAAGTTACTATTAAAAAGGAACCACAGCAGTACCGTCAGAGGGAGTTTTTCTGGCCGCGGATCTCATGTCGTCGGCGCTTCCGAAGCTGTAGCTGGTCAGCAATACTTTGGTGTCCTTCGGCAGGCGGGCCTCGTTGTCGGTTGCACGCTTCGGGGTGGTAAGGTCTCCCAAAAACAGCATCCTTAAAAGGAAACAACATTACATGGGGTACTTCTCTTCTCAGAAGCTGGTATGCTTTCAACGAACACAGCTGTGGACCGGGTAGGTATAATCGAAACTTGAAGTAACACATCTATGTAAAGACAATGGTTACAAAACTTTGAGATTCTCTGATAAATCTGAGGTTTGGCCAAATCAGAATGTCACCATTTTCACGTCTATTTATATGTTAGGAACTGTTTTTGCATGTTTTTAAAGCACCACAATATTCCTGCAATACATCGTGAGGCATTCTGTTTTCAAGGTCACATCAGAAACTCGATAACCTTTGACAACGTTTCTTCAGAAAATCTCTTGCTGTTGAAGTTGGCAACAAAGTTTGAAGATTCCCGGCGGATATTACGTATGTGATCTACATGCAAGCGCACACACAACTACACACAGAAACACACATACACACGTACACCCACATTTGACATATCCTGTATTCTGTACATTGATAGTCATTGAACTAAGAAGCAGGTACTTACTTTGCCATGTAACGCAGGAAGATTTTCTTCACAGCCGGAGACAGACTTCCCTCCTTGTCGTGGATGAGGATGATGTACAGAGTGAAGAATAGGAAGATGCCCATCAGCCCCATGCACACGATAATCAGCGTAGCTGCAACAGTGTCGGTAACAAACAGTTAGTATACCAACATGATACATATGGCATACGTTACACACATGCATACAGAAGAACACGAAGATGCCCATCAGACCCATGCACACGATAATCAACGTAGCTGCAGCAGTTTGGGTAAAGAACAATCACGACCATGCTGATGGGTTCAGATCCAATGTTGATGTGGTATGTAATGCCGAATTAAGGTGGCACACGATAATCAGTGTAGCTGGAAGCACCAATCACAAGCAAGATGTAGCTGCAACAGTGTGGGTGACAAGCTGTTGCCAACATGATCAAGCGTGTGGCATACGCACACAGACACACACAATCATGGAGAAGTGTAGACCCTAGGAGAAGCTGATAACGTGTGTTCGTTGTCTTCTTACATCTACCATTGCTGGTTTAACACTTTTTCGATAGCCATAATTACTGTCAAATCACCATAGCAGTAGGCATCAACCTATCATTGCACCTGCGCGAATGTGTGAAGTATTAATGCCGCATTACAAACCACTTCTTGCTTGGTTAATGCTGACAAAACGATTTCCTCAAAGCATGTATCCAAAAGAGCAGCGATACGCCATATGGATGCTTACTCACCGAAGAATGGCAGCGCCCCCTTGACAGGCAGAACCTGTGTGACGAACACGAGCGACACGACCATGGACAGTTCAATAGTCACTCCGAACGCGATGCGGTCCCCCTTGTCTATCGGCATGATGAACATGATGGTCATCAGTGCAATCAGGATGATGCAGGGCCCGACAGTAGTGGCGATGTGGAACAGGGGGATCCGGGACAGTTGGAGGGAGAAGCAAGCCTCTCGGTTCTTTTTGGTGTAGATTCTGTCCCTCCGATACCATTCCCCTGCCGTGGTTGGTTCGGATAGTGTGTAGCAGGGTATGTTGTCTTTGTCCCCGGCAGAACCACCATCTTTGCATTCTGGATTCAACAAATATTTCCGTAAGTTATGTTTCACACCATCATCATCATCATCATTATCATCATCATATCTATATATGACCTGCTATATGGTAGTGCTCTGAATGCAGACGTACGAAGGGCCTTTGAGCATTTTCCTTGTACGACATCAAGGCATACCCTCTTTCCTTGAACATGGATCCTCTGTCAGTTCAAAAGCATCATGGTTTTTGCATTTAGTGCCTGGTACAATACCTTAAAAAAGCTTGATACCATGACAAAGTTTGATCCAGTACCTTAGGGATACGTGATAATGAATGGTAATTGTCTGGCAAGCGATATCTAATGTACCAATGATATTTCATACGGCAAAGTTCATAAATACCGTCCAACTTGCCCAAGGCGACCACCCGGGGGACCCAAGAAAAGCGATCGCCCTGGACAAGTGGTCGCCTTGAAGAGGCTCGACTAAGAGCATAACAGAGATTCGGGACCGCGAAAAAGCGGTCACCATGGCCAAGTGTTCTCCTTGAAGAGGTGGTCGCCATGGCAGGTTTGACTGTATCTTTAGAAACCTTAGTCAAACGTTTATAGCTTTGTTCCAACACAATAAAGTATGCAGCATGAATTTTCACTCGAATCGTGAGCCTTCTTTAGGTGTATGATGCACTCCGTCTAAAGAAGGCCGAAGACTCGGCTGAAAATTCACGGTACGTACTTTATTGTGTTGGAACAATTATACAAACTCGTGACTATAGATTCCACCAACACAGACGAGCTTTCATGCTAATAATATATCAAAATCTTACTGATGATTTGCTCGGTTCCTGAGGTTGCAGCAAAGCAGATGTGGCATTCCATTTTGTCTGCAGGGAAGAAGAAGGGGTGCGCCTCGCACACGGTGGTGGTCAGGGTCTCGACACTCCATTCCACCAGCCCGTCACTGGTCACTCGCACCGGCAGCTCGTTATCCAGCCCTCGGTAGTCCGCATTCGCACTGAGGGAACAAGAGAGTCGCTATCAAGCCATCGGTAATCAGCATTCGCACTGAAGGAACGGGAAATATACTGTCACTGGTCATTCGCACCGGCAGGTCGTTATCCAGCCCTCGGTAGTCGGCATTCGCACTGAAGGAACAAGAGAGTTCTGGTCGTTTGTTTTGCATAATTGATAGCGTGAATTAATAGAAACATTTCTGTGCAGATTCTCAACAGCCCTATCTCCTTTCCTCGGTTCTTCGTTATCCCAAGACCTATTTACTACTCCAATTTGGTGTCCATAGCATTTTCAGTTCAAGAGATAGGAAAACCAGACGTAACGCTGCAGTACCCTGGCGAGGGGTTAGGGTTCTCAAAATCTAATCATTTCGAGGTATAGTCAAGATGTACCCACATATCATATATGAAGACAATTCATCAAGGCATTTTCGAGTCATCGTGTTTACAGACAGACACACAGACAGACAGACACACGAACGAGACCGAAAACATTAACCTTATTTACGAAGGTACTAAATGAACTGAGCGATTTCATAACTTGCTTAAAGAACAGACTACCTACTTCCTCTTTAGTGTGAAGTCAGGAGTCCATATCTCGCTGCCGGGGATGTTGAGCGTCTCGATACCGTCATAGTCCGCTGGACCCCACGTCAGGCGGCTGTCCTCCCAAGTCTAGGAAAGTGAATAAGCTATTAGTTCACATTTTGTTGGCGACGTCACCTAGAAACACCCAAAACAGCATCAGACCTTGTACTTAAATGTTTTTATTTATCTTAAAAATACAAAAAAAAGCAAAATTGAAAAAGAATGGAAAGCAGCCAAAATGGATATTTGATCCTGAATTACTCAGCCTGGATAACCCCTCCTCTGGTGTATCACACCATTATCCTAAGCGCGCCGTGAGGTCTTTCAAAAGTATAGTAAGCCACCTGTTACACCTTGCTCTTGATTGTTTATCTCTAATCTCTGTTGAAATGTATCCAACGAAAAATGTCCTTGTTAGCGCATTCGACGGCAATGAGTTCCGTTCTACTACAGCATAACCCTTAAGGAATTTCAATATGTGTGTCAACTTACGAATGAGATGACCACAGAAGCGAGAAGTTGCTCCTTTTTCTCATCCTGTAATCATGACAATTATGAATTGTGCAGTGTAGCTTTTGGTTCCAAACAGGCAATCACTTTATTTTCAAAACATCAAAGTGGGAAATCCTCTGGATAAGGAATATGTTTCAAATCGACAATTAGGATAACCTTTATAATTCTCTATAGCGGAAAGCAATGAGCACGCGGATGTCATCCATGAGATTTACTTGCTGTGGCGAAACAATGAATTTATTAGTTTTTGTTTTATATGAAGCAATAAGGAAGCTCAGGCATCCTTACCAGGTCAACAATCATCTCCAAGTATCCCGAGAAGTGGATGGTGTCATTCTGAGGCGCAAGGTCCTTCCCGGAGATCTGCAGGAGTTCGTCTTGAAGTCTGTGCTCATAGTTTACTGATCAGGGTGATACAAGAAAATATGTTAAAATCCACTTCCATAAGGATGCCTTCGCATTTTTTGGAAGGGTCCATTATAAACTAATTCATGATTTTCGTACCTAAACAAGGTTTCGAGAAACAATCGGTTCTCTGCAAAAGGTCCTACCTTCCCATGCCAAATTGTAGCGCTGCTACTTGCAAGATGCTGTCCCAAAAGTGACATTTGTCACGATATCGACGCAGATAGCTGACATTAGGCCCCGAGGCAGAGAACACAATTGTTCTCTAAAAGTAGGTAGGTGACAAAGTGACAGTATAGGATTAGTTTACAGGATCCCAGATTCATTACAGTAACTGTTCGTCTGACCTCATGAAACACTTCACAGCAATAACATAACTGTGGGCTAAAAGATTTGGCAAGTATCATAATCAAAATGAGGAACGTTATTGCACTACAATTGTACACGGTACAATGTATGGCAACAACTATTGGACTTAATGCAAACTGGAGATAATGTACAAAGCTATATGGTCTTTACCTGCACAGATGGGCTTGTCATATTCCCACTCATCCTCCCTGATACACCTGACCTCCCTGTGAGACCCCGCCTCCAGCATGTACTGCTTGTTACACGTGTACGTCACCTTCTCGCCGAGGAAGTAGAACCTTTTGTTGGGACTCCTCTTGCCGTAGTTAGGAGGGCCTCTGTCTTCACAGCCATGGGCATCTGCGTGAGGTAGGAGATTCAAGACGTCAATAAAATCACTTTGGAAAACTCTTTATTTAGTATTCAACATAGGAACGACATTTCTTAGAAGGCCTTCTAGTTTACAATTAAAGAAGGACAGGAGACTGGTTGAAAGCTTGCTGGTGAGTGTTTTCTAGCTTCTAGCCACGGTTGTGACAAAGACATCTCCGTTTTCCACCAGCCGCATCAAATTATTTACGAGGGAGTTTACAGCAGCAATTTGGTAGCAATAGCAACATAAAATGTCTTGGAAGGTTTTTAAAGACAACTTACGGCAAGGAATGATGTCGCACTCCTGCTGAATTCCGTCTTCATTCAAACAAAATGGCCGCCTAAGCCCGGTGGGGTTGCGGCAGTAGTTCATCTCCAGGTTGGCCCAGGGGTACTTGGTTTTGAAGTACCCGGATTGAGCTTTTGACCACTCTAGACAAGTTGCCCCTGATATGGTTTTAGCCCAGGTTCCCCGGTAGTTCATGCCGTTGCCGTAGTAGCAAACTATAAAAGAAACAACCAGTTAGAAGTAACATCGTTTTCCTTCCAACTGAATTTGACCACCCCAAATAAATTTTTTCATTGATGTATCAATCTCTACAGCTGGATATATTACGGAGATTACTTCCGGATGTTTCGACAGACATACGTTTGCCTTCATCAGCTAAGAACTGAATGAGCTCACAGGGTCGAGGTCACTAACACATATTTTACATATGTGTTAGTGACCTGGTC
>LZCU01172007.1:0-10944 GCA_001663935.1 Asymmetron lucayanum | reverse complement strand
CTGATTAAACCGTTTTGTGTGTTTGTTGTTTTTGTATATTATTTTTCGTCACAGCTAACTGCCCGGCCGGGTCCCGGCCATGAATTGTAACCGCACCCTAAAAGGAGGTCATGTACCATCGTCCCATCTGTCTGTGGAATTGGGAACGTTTACCTTGCCTATATGTTGTGACAGTAGTAGTAACGGCCCAGCTGGGACCTGTTAGACGCTGGCAGTAAAAACAACAGGCTTGTGGGTATTTATCACCTCCTGAAGGGGTTCATCACATGTCTGATCACGGCTGTAACCAGTGTGAGTAGGCTAACGGCCCAGCTGGCAGTCAAACAGTCTTGTTGGTATCTATCACCTTCGCCCTGGATGTTAAGGGTTCTCTAAGGGACGACTTGCTGGTTGACAAAATAACTCTAAGTCGTAGTTGTATGGTTGAGGTAAAGGTTAACTCTCTGGCTCATAGTGTCTTCTACTAACATAGACGAAGTTTCGTGCTTATTTCAACCCATAGTACAGCTTACTAACAATACCGGAAGTCGTTCATTATTTTACCCACAATGCAGGTGACTCACAATTTCGATGATCTGCCGGAAGTCGATACCGACTTCCACGGTTGTCTGATGTGTGACGTCAGTGACCGGGCGGAGTCCGGGGTCGTAGTCCCGCAGGAGGTGCCTCTTCAGCTGCCGCGCCTCGAAATCACCAACAACAGCTGGAATATATATCAGGCAATCAACCAACCAATCAACCAACCAATCAATTAATCAATTAATCAATTACTCAATCAATCAATCAAATTTTATTGCACAAAAAGTACAATGTATGGCAAGTTCCTCAGGTATAACATATTGAACTGAGTTTACTCTAATGTCTACAGTTATATTTGTGAGTTCCATTTATCTACTAGACTAGCCCTATTATAATTTATGTGATGATACTACATACATGGAACATGGCTTATTTGATAATGCTTAGGTGATTTATCTAATTGCAAACTGAATATTTTGAGTGGTAATAGCAACGGTAGACTGTATGCTTTTCCGCCATTCCTTAGCCTTTGTAAAGACACAAACTGTTCTCTTTCCCTCACTGGAAGCGAAAATCTTTCAGTAACATGTACATCAACAAATTTGGTATGAAAAGATGCAGTGGACTGCTCATTCCTTCACAAAGTTAACCCCCTGTACACGGCTTTAAATCCAGACAGTCCGGAATCTCCATTGACAGGAGCCAACGGCTATTGATATTCATGAAGCCAGTCTTTTGGCCCGTCGTGTCCAGGAGGTTAAAGATTGGAGGTGACGAGGCGGAAATTTGGGTCCAAAGTCCTCTGCGTGTTGGAAATTACAGTTGACCTTTGTTTTATAATATAAAAAGCCTGTCATAGCAATGCATGCTCAAGTTGGAGAAAATTTCATCAGTATGTCCGCTTCCATTTTAAATTAACCAAAATCCAGATAGTCATTTAATGTTAGGAGCAGTTGAAAGATATTTGACTCCTCAGGAGATGCTTCATCAATTGTCACCCTAGACAGCTGCTATAGCAGCGGTAGACTGTTAGCTTTTCCGCCATTCCTTTCAGGACCTTAGCCTTTGTAAAGACACATACTGTTATTTTCCTACGATTGTCGTGCATCGAAATCATCAACAACAGCTGCAATAGCAATGTTAGACTGTTAGCTTTTCTGTGATTCGTCGCTCTTTTTAAATTACACAAGCTGTTCCGAAAATAATTTCATCAGGTTGGTAGAACTAGGATACGTTAGCAGGTAGCTATAGGAAACGTTCTGGTTGTGTCTAAGAAATCACTACATCTTACACAAAGTGTTCTTTTTCCTACAATTGCATGGGAAGTGCAAGCTACGGTAACAGATGTTTGCACACAAACTATACTTTAATATAAATAGCTTATCGTACATATACATGCCATTTTGATGTAGATATAAAAGTTCTCCTTTATGTCCATTTCTAGTAAACTGACAATATAAAATCTATTCAGTATGTCCATATCCGTTTCAAATTGACGAAAATCAAAATTGTCAGGCAATGATAGGAGAAGTTATAAGATATCTGACTCCTCCTGCCCATCTTTCCCCACGAGTGTTCATGTCTGTATGATGGAACCTGACATCAATATCGACTTGTATGAGTTCCACAGTTAGTAGTTCCCATCACGTGCCACTCTGTGTGTATATCACACTATTAAGAATCATCCCAGTAGAATGACTTCACGGCTTCCATTTGCATTAGCAAAAGTGTATTCGTATGAATCTCTTCATGATCAGCTTGGCAGCTTATATACACTGCCTAATATTGCTCCAAAATGAGCGGCTGTCACTTTTTGTTAACCGTTCCTTTGATGAACTGACGCGGAGACAAATGTGTGGGAGGTGATCAGATGTGGCTCCCTTGAAATCCCGATGAGAATATTAAGAAACGGGAAAGACGACGCGACACGGCTGGCGACTCGGGTGTTTCTCCCTGATACATATCAATGTTGAAATGACAGTTCACAGATTTCAAAGTACTGGTGGCAGGATTAAAGTAAGCTTGAGTGTTTCCTTCATGTTTTCGTCTTTCCTGATGTGGTACTCAGTCACTGCAAACTAAGTCGAAGCTACCAAGTTCTTAGCTAAAGAAAGCAGGCGGATGTCTCTCGAAACGTCCGGAAGTAATCTCCGAATTTATCCNNNNAATAGAATAGAATAGAATAGAATAGAATAGAATAGAATAGAATAGAAAGCGCCACCGTTTCGTGACCAGATATGTACAGATGCAACCAAAGTTTCAAACGTTTCGGCGATAATTTGACATTGCAGCTGATATCAATATGGCACATCTAGTTTCAATTAATTGTTCAATTGAAAGAAAAAACATTAAGATGTTATCACTAACCTATACCATTTATTGCGTATCACCAGTAGTTAGTACAATCTTTTGCATCACGAATCACTCAATGACTTTCTGCAGAAATCCTAACTATTATCAGAGCTGTAAGCTGTATATAGTGGTGGTTATCTCAGGGGACATATTACTACGAGAGTTTATCAGTGTTGAGAAAATTACATGATGATTAATGTGATCTATATTCTAAGACACAGACGACATAATTGTCTACATAAATCAATAGCTGATAATCCATGTCTCCAGTGGATACCTCGGGCGTTTGGCGTTCGCGTAGACTACACACCATAACACATAATCACTATAGAAAACACCTAGTACGCTCTCATCTCGCCACAGATGAAGCACTCACTCCAGTTCTACATAAAATCGTCATTGGACTTAACTAAGGAGAAATTGACAAGCAATACTTTAGAGTTTACACAGTTTATGGTATGACTTACACTTAAGAATGACGTTTGGAGACACATATTAGAATGTAAAGTCTCGGGGACGGGGACATCAGGAACAATGTCATCGTGATTATGTTGGAGTTAAGTGCACTTTTGTTCATTGGAAAGACTGATTACACTGTAAGTGCAGCTCCAATAGTTTGGGGCCAACCATGTCATTAGTACATCATCATGTAGCCTGCTTTAGCGAACGAACCTCGTTGTCACTTGCAAAATGCACATTCCTGAGTATGTTTCATTACTGTAACGGGCCGAGGATTCACGAGTCAACATCATTCTGACCTGCTCTCCGCTCTCTGTTCAAAAGGCAGGTTCCAGCGTACGATCCATCTATGGAAACAACAGACCAACTGCCGCAAATCGGCCATCTTCAGAACCGCTTCGGTGAATGTACTTCTCTGTCGCTGACAATTTAAATAGATTTCTATCATATCCCGCGTCTAAAACCGGCCGGCGTACGCGCCTTTCGCGAATCAGCTACTTTTGGACTTGCACTGATATAACTGTACTTCCCATCACTTGGAGGAAAACAGGTTCCTAATCATGCTCCATCTCTAAAACTGGCCGACGTGCGGCCTCTTTCCCGAATTAGAACTCTTGAAATAGGTTCCCAATCATTTTCCATCTGTTCTGATGCCGAACAAACAAATGCAAGTCCACTAGCTTCTGACTGCTTGAATGTATTTCGCTGTGCAGCTGTTGTCAGGCCCCTCTGAGGCTGTTTCCAGTTTATGCACTTCACTATCAGTTGCAAAAGGCAGGTTCTTTATCATGTTCTATCTTAAGAACCGAATTACCGGGCCTCACCAACCATTCACTTTCTGACTACCTTCGTTGTTTATCTCTTGCAAAAATCAGGTTTCTGACCTTTTTCTGCTTACAGAAGGGACGGAACTCCTGTCGTGAATCATCCAGCTTCTGACTAGCGTTAGTGTACATAACGTCACATTCATGTTCATTACCTGTAAATGGCAGGTTCCTTCTCATGTTCCATCTTAATACAATAAAGGCAGAATCGTAAAACTCTATCTGCCTTTCTTTGCAGCTGGCAGACTAACACTCAAGAAGCGACTTACCAATCCCAAGGAAGCCTCCATCTTCTCACTGCCTTACTTCAATTATATAATTAGACATTCTTATATTCATGTTGCATAGCAGTGTAATGTTGTCGTTTTTATATATGATTGTGTCGTATGTGTAACGTTATGTGTTTTAGAATTCAGGAAGACTAGTTACTATTGCTGTGGTTTTAGCAACTAATGGATATCCCAGTAAAGTATCAAAGTATCTGCGCACTTTCCCCGTGTATCCCTGCAAAAATGGTCCCTCCTCGGGTTTTGCCTATAGAAGTAGCGGTGTTTCCTTCGTGTATTATCACACTTGTGACTAGGCTTTGGTGTACATAACGTCACGTCAATGTCCATCGGCTGTAAAAGGCAGATTCTTTATCATGAACCGACTTGTGGATCCCAATGGCTTCTGACAGCCTTACTTCTACACACTCTTCCGTCTATCACTGCAAACAGCGGTCCCTGAACGCGTTTTGCCTATGGCAGTGGCCGGCCTTCCATCATGAGTCACCATATTGTGACAAGGATTGGTGCACATAACGTCACATACATGCCCATCACCTGTAAAGGGCAAATTGTTTATCAGTTTGTTCCATCTTAAGAACCAACTGACGGATGCCAAGGAAGCACCCATCTTCTGATAGCCCTATTATATTACCCTCCTGTAGGGTATAGGGGAATATATATTCTTTTATTACACGCACTTTCCCCGTCTATGACTGCAAACAGCGGTGATCGCGTTCTGATTATGGAAGTGACAGGGTTCTTGGATTATCACGCTTGTGACAAGGTTTGGTGCACATATCGTCACGTCCTTGTTATAGAATAGTCGAGTCTTCTTCTGTTGCTTGCTATGTTAACACTGCCATACAATGTGCCATGTACAACTGTTGAGCAATAAAGTTCATTCATCCATTCCTTCGTGTCCATCACCCGTAAAAGGCAGATTACAGGAATCCCGGCCCACAGCCGGTAGTCACGACTGATGCTTAGAGGGGAGTTTCCGTCACGACTGCAGGGTAACGATTCCTGCAGGAGCTCAGAGGGGAGTTTCCGGCCGTTTATCACTCCCGGCCACCGTCTATCAGACACGGTACATTCGGGAAGGCGGGAGGGGCAAAAATCAATCATCCCACTCGCAGAAGGGAGGAGGAGGTTGTTCCACAACAAGTTTTCTCATATAGTAAAGCTCTTGCTACATACTTACAACCAACGTTTCGGAGGCTGTCAGACTCCATCATCAGGGTATGAATGACTGGATCTCACTTCTCGCTGCTATTGTATACCCTGGTTGTGTGGCAAGAACTTTACTATATGTGAAATTACCAACCTGGTGAAATTATTTACTTTTTTCACTTGAAGTGAAGACTCTTCAGTGTTGTTGACAACCTTTGACCCATTGCTGACGTCACACGTGAGAAACATCACGTGTCCACAGCGTTTGGGTCAGATAGCTGAAGAGAATTGAGCGATACAGTTGAAACTTCTGGTGAGTGTAAATTTGTTGAGTGGGAGACCAGTTTAATTTCCTCAGAAGGTTGTAAAATGAAAGTAGGGACGGGGGCTCTTTTACACCCAATAAAACGTGAAACGAATGTTATGCAAATATCAATCATTCCACTCGCAGGAAGGAGGAGGAGGAGGTTGTTCAATAACAAATAAAACTTAGAAGGACTCTTTCACTTCAACTGAAGTGAGGAATGTCCATTGACAAGGCTGTAACATGGAAGGTAAGTACGTCCAAATTCACAAGGTTCTCATCTTGACAGTAAACTTGCTTAATGAGAAAACGCGCACGGGAATTGACGCTGTCGACCTTTTTGCCTTAGTAAGGTCAAGGCAGGGGTGTCCTGGTGCTCTTGGCACCTGACCTAGTGTAAGTGCTGTGACGGTAGTCTGTTAGGAACTTACCATACACATCCAAGATACCTTTCCCCCCGAGTTCTACAGCAGAAGTGCCTGGGATGGTAGACTGTTCTGTCCCACACACTTACAAATATACATTATCTCAACAACTGTACAGCGAGACCTTCGTAAGGTCTTCTACAACAATAAACGCAAAACAATTAAATACAAAAGGATCTAAAGTGCCTACAGAGTTTGTGACAACAGTTGTTGTTTAATATACAGTTATTGCATTTTGTGCATGGAACATGATATGCCAGGACTTGTCAAACGTTAAAATAAACAATGAGGACCACAATGTCTCGATGTGTATATGTCATGTCTGGGAATGGCTCTCCCACACTTAAAAACATATATTAACTCCACAACTGTACAGAGATTTTCGTAAGGTTTGTGACAATAGTTTGAGTTTAATGTACATTTGTGTATGGAACATGATATGTAGTGACTTGTCATCTGTTAAAATAAACATACTCTCCAAGTAGAGTTTTGCGTATAGATTGCGATGTTATTCTGATTGCCCCCGTTTTCCGACAGCCTTATGGCTGACAGCCTTACGGCCTTAAGGCTGTCAGAAAACGGGGGCAATCAGAATAACATCGCAATCTATACCCAAAACTCTACTTGGAGAGTAAAATAAGCACAGTGAGGAATGAGTATGTGTCATGTCCATAACTGGCTCGCTCTTAGCCCTTACGTCAGACACCACTTACCGCGACACGGACAGCCACTTCCCCAGTTATGCTGACCTATATAGACAGGCACTCGTTCATTAGGACTGCACGACTTCCCTTTTAAGTATTTTAAGCCCTTAGTTCGGCTTCTAAAGGCTAGTTTGCCGTTTTTATGGCGCACTTGGCTTGTAAAGGCCAGTTTCCTCTATTCCCTTTGTTTATGGCCCATTCAGCTTGTAAAGGCTAGTTTGCCTTAAAGTTTGTTCATAGCGCAATCGGCTTGTAAAAGCTAGTTTTCTCTATTCCCTTTATTTATGACGCACTTGGCCGTCGGACTGTCCCATGCGGAACGGAGGGATCCTAATGACTTGCCATAACCGATAGCAAGCCTCGTCTTAGGATTTAGAACGTTGAGTGATAGAATAGTATAAATTCAGAACACAATCCTTGATCAGTTTGTCTTCTTTCTGGTAATAACTCTTTGGAGACTACGACATTCTGCTGATAACAATGAATGATTTGTTGGTGAAGTAGTAGTATATTGAAAACGTAGACTGGGCAGAACTATCAGACAGACTGAACTGAGCCGATGTGAAAATAGATAACTGGTTATAATAACGTTTAGATGAAGTGTTGTCGGGAGCGTTACGAGGGCGCCGTTCGTTTTTGCTGTAGACATAATAATGAGCTCGAGGGATTTTTCTGTGGGAAATAGGGAGTTTGTCTCGATTCACTCGCATAGTTCACATATTTCATAGAGGATGAACTAAACTGAACTGATTTCACACAAGAAAGTCATTCCTTCACTTGTCTTACCGACGGACAGGCGTTATTTACAGGCACAGCGTAGCGGGGAAATTCTCTACCTGTATCTGTATTGATTAAGCCGTAACACGCCAGCTTCAGATTGCCATGGTCTTGTAACAAATAAGTGAGCAATAAGCCACTCTTGTCCAAGGACATAGCAACATTCCTATAGTAGCACAACGGGGCCCGGCCGGGTAGATAACGGGGTGACTTCATGTGGCATGACTGATGTTGCCAATGACGCATTAAACCTTAGTATCATCCCCAACATTAGCCATGCCTCATGAAGTCCTAAAACACCCCGTTAAATACCCGGCCGGCCCCGTTTGTGGTAATGTGACCTAGCATAAGGAGGCTACCCACTAAACCTTGGTATGTTTGGCAAGACTCGTTGAGTCGGGCTGAACGTACAAAATCTAGTCATACCTTAAACGAGACACCATACACACACACACACACACACACACACACACACACACACACACACAATCCATCTAACAACATGCGATAAGGATGAGCGAGGATAGACCGGGGCTAGACGTCCGTCTGGGCGCAAGTAAGGCCGCGGTTATATACGACAAACGGGGCCCGGCCGGGTAGTTAAATGGGTGTTTTTAGGACTTTACCGGCCGGGTAGATAACGGGGTGACCTCATGTGACATGACTGATGTTGCCAATGTCACATTGAACCTTAGTGCCATTGCCAACTTCAGCCATACCACAGTGAAGGTCTAAAAACACCTCGTTAACTACCCGGCCGGGCCCCGGTTGTGGTTATGAGACCGCGCCCTATGGGGACTTGTGGCGCGGACACAGTCCCAACGGTCGGAGCCCGGCCGGGCTGCTTGCGGCAACGAAGAACGAAAATGCGTATCAAGAAGTATCACCATGAAAAAGCCTATCAGGAAGTATACACGTGCAGAAATTATACTCAGCGTTAACACAGAACCGATTCTTATACTTTGTGTGTTTTATTGTCTTTTTGACCTCGTAAACTGCTCTGCCGGGCCCCTGCCGTGCAATTGGACCACACAATTATCACTAAACCCCTTACACAGGCAGTGCATAGCACCACCACTTCACAAACACCTTGTTTGTTTGTTTGTTTGTTTTGCATACCCGGTAAACCGCCTCAAGGCGTAACACACCAGGTTTGCACTGAACAGTACAAGCTGCATAACCGGTCTGATTAATTTGATCCACAAACACCGGGAAGATTTCCTACTCTTTTCGATACCTTAAACCAAAATACAGAACACCAGACTTACCTTTCACAACCCACCCGCTCAGGACGGCTCCCAGGAACACTCTCAACAGCATGGTTATCCAGTAGAGCCCCGGTCCACACCGAGAAGCCGTTCAGAGGGAAACAAGTATCAGTTGGGGGACGCCCGGCAATGTCTGAATCTTGTATGGAAATGAATGCACAAGACAAAACTCGCTGCCCCGTCGTCCTGTATGGTTCCGGCGGACAGGCCCGTTAGACGCCGAGACGCCGCGCAGAGGGAAACAAGTATCAGTTGGAAAACGCCCGAACTGAAACGTGTATGGGAGTGAGTATAAAAGAGAAAACTCGTTGCCCTGTCGTCTTGTATGGTCCTGAACAGTTCCGTTCCACGCCAAGAAGCCGTTCAAAGGAAAACAAGCATCAGCTGGGACGTCCGGCAATGCTTGAAGTCTGTGTGGAGAAGGGAACAGAAGGGAACACTCGACGCTCTGTTGTATTTATGGACAGTCACGTTCTAATCCGAGAAGCCGCCGAGGGGGAAACAAGTTCAGTTTGGTACAGACGTTTCTCCGCTGTCCCTCTGAGGTGAGTAGGGATTGGTAAACTCGTTGCTCTGCAGTCCTGTATGGGAAGTAGTATCGTCTGCTAAAGGCGTCTCTTAGCCGTCCACTGGATATGAGTGCAGGATGGTTACATGGCAGACAGATCTCACAGATAATCACAGTTTGGTACAGGCGTCCCTCGTCTGTCCTCCCCAGATACTGTAACTACTGTAACAGTACTGCGAACCCACTCCACATGCCTGGCGGGCGCGTCTGATGCACCCCAAGGGTATCTGGTGCCACTCAGGCGGTAAATTACGACAGAAGCCGTTTTGCGGAGGAGATAATTTACGACAGTGGAAGAACCTATCTGTGTCGAACTGTGTAGTGTGGATGGCGGAAGGATTAGTCTGACCAATGTGGGTCACTTTTTTGACACGAAGTAAATTATAATTACTGCACAGTGGCATGTTTTAATGCTAACGTCCGCGTCCAGCCAAAACCCTGCGGGGCTTACTGATATTCATGTCAATTTCGCTGTTCTGGTGTGAAAAAAAGGAAAGCAGGTGCCAGTGGCACCACTTATTAGTTGGTCATCTTGGCTGGAATTGTGATTCTAATCAAATTCAGGTTGCGAGATTTGAAATTGATGATGAAAATTATAAAGTGTAAACAGTACATTGTAAAATGGAAGTGTATTTCTTTGTGCGAACGTAGACTGATTTGTTAGTGTGAACATAGACTGGGTATGTAATGCTATGTGCAATAGTCAACTATCTCAGTCAGTCGCCTGGTGAACACGTGATTGCATTCTGTGGAAGTTAAAACACCTTATCACAACCCCTATTTCTGCGGGTATGATTTTATTCTATTTCTTTACTTTATGACTTTATTTCAGTGCAAAAATTTGCGATAGTCGAATATTACCTCTCGCCTGATGGACATGTCATTGCATTCCCCGGAATCTAAAACACTTTATTATCAGTACCATTAATAAAACACCTCACCAGTGCCATTAATAAAACACATTATCAGTACCATTACTAAAATGGCTCGTCAGAGCCTTTATTTCTGTTACATTCCATGGAAGTTAAAACACATTATCAGTATCTGTAATAAAAGTCCTCATAAGTACCTTTAATATAATAAAACACCTCATCAGCACCCTTATTTCTGTTACATTCCAAGGAAGTTACCACACCGTATCATCGCGCTTATTTCCGCGGGATGGCCACCTGCCGCCCGTACTGCTGTAACCAGGCACACATTTCCTCGGCGGATCGTTGGCCGATTTCCCTAAAACCTTTTTGAACAAGTTTATGACAAAACAGAACATCGGCAATCGTTTATAACAACCTTGTCTGACAAAAG
>LZCU01171770.1:7882-19298 GCA_001663935.1 Asymmetron lucayanum | reverse complement strand
AAGTCACGCTGCACTTTGCTCTAGCTTTTTGTACTAACGTTAACCCGAAAGTGTACGTATACAATATTCGTAAGACTTGACCAAGCTCCCCAGGGTAGTACCGATTCATTCATAGTCATAAATCACGTCACATATGGTTAATCTGCTCACAGTCTTATGTGATGTCATTAGTATGATTTTAGAGACACTCTCAATCGTCGTAACACTGTCGGTGGCTACATAAATGTCCTATACTGTATATTTCAGTACTTATACGAAGATTTCTGTCGTTTCTTTTCCTTGTTGGCGTGGTTAGATATTTGTTCGAAATGCATGTAGTGCTAAACGTACATAGTGTATACTTTCAGCCAATCCACTTGTTCGAAATGTTCGCAGGGAAGCTACTACATCGGTCTCAGAACCTACTGGTATACCTAAACGTCGCAGAGGTGGGACCTGCTAAAATATAACTATGGATCCCTGTCCTTGATATAGTGTGTTATAGTTGGTTTACGTCGATGTTTTTACTGAAAATCACTATGGCCCCATGCATTGTATATCTGAAATCAGAGTACACACCTGGCACGTTTCGTAATCCATAGCACGTATACGTGTTGTAGAAGTGCTAATGTGGGCTCCGAAATGTTATGTAGCCTTGCCACTACTGTCAGGGTCAGTCGAAATAAGAGAAAGCTCATATCTCCCAGATGTTTTGTTACACTTATCCGACTGTTATATCATATCCAAGATCAGTCTTTGGGCAAAAGGATTGTTACGGATTTATGTGATTACTACTGCCTTCTCACGAATTGAAAGGCTTCTTTGTGTAATCATGTACAGTAACTGCAACAAAAGATACATGAAGAAAGTGTTCAACGGGAGCGGGATAAAAGACCCAATTAAGGACAATAGCATTTTATTAGTTAGTATATACACATCCTTGAAGTATTCTCTTCTTCGGTAATTTGACCGAAAACAGTTTATTAAATTATCCAACACTGCAATCGCAGGCAAGAAGACATACATGGATTACCTACTAGGGTAACTTACTTGCGTGCAGTCTTGAGTACAAAGATTAAAAACACAAGATAACTTCACAATGCGATCACTGCTGAAGAAAAACACCAGTCCTTTTTTAAATTGTCATCTTGAGCAGAAATGTATATCAACTGTCTCTCATCAGTATGCCTATCATTCAAATCAAACTATAGAGCTGGTCTTTATTAGTAACGTAGATCAAATAAGTTCTCTGATAATTTCTCAATTACACAATTACAGAACACTAGCTATTTTTACATAAACTATCTTATAATAGCTGCATGATGTCTGATATAAACATACTAAAGCTCCAGCTGACTTCTGAACTGTGTAACCGTTATTTTCCTGACATCTTCGCCTGTGTTGTCTCACCCAGTAAGTTATGGGGCCCACCGCTGACGTCCTGCCCGGTTAGTACCCGTTTGTACTTGACCCACGGCATGTACCAGAAGTCCTTCGGGTAACAGTACTCTGGTGACAGGATCCGGGTGGGAGGGTGGTCTATAAAGTACCTGTTCATGTAACTTTCGTCCTGCCAAACTGGCTCAAGTCCCGTCTTTTGATCTTCCGCCCTGCTTTTCATACACGTTTCTGTCAGCTTTAGCATCGACTCCCTGTTACCTCCAAACAGACCCCCCGCGAAGTACATCTCGCCTTCTGTTGGCGCCACGTAAGCTTTACTGTCAGGGTTTGTATCATACGGGAACGAGTATCTATTCTTCCAGTAAAACCCCGGATGTAGCGTACCGATCAAATCACCGATGGCCTCCACGCCGAATTTTCCCACAAATCTGAAGTCAATGTTTATATAAAATACGTAATCCAAATCTTTGTTCAGCTCCAGAACACGCTTGTTAATCACTTCCATCTTCGTAACTAGAACGCCTTTTGACACATCTTCCTTCTTCACTGTTATTATCGAGACCGCCCGACTCTTTTTGAGCTCGACTTCTGGAGCCTTCTTTGTACCATCGGTGAAAACAAAATATGTCACCTTTTGTTTCGACATGAAATGATCTTCAGCCGTTTCAAGAAAGTCCTTTAAGTACGCGAAATATTCCCCTGTAGCGAAGGTAATTACGCCGACGGTGATGGTTTTCTTAGGAAATAGTCTGTCGGCCTTGTCATAGTCCACGGTGTCGTCCCAGACCACCTGCGCGCCCCAGGCGCCGTACGTCGGGCGGGACCTGCGGAGGAACCAGCTGTCCAGGAACCATGGGTGCACCGTCAGCAGCACTAGGGAGGAGACAGGGAAGTTTTAAAGTCAATATAGTCATATCCTGTACTTAGACATTATAACTACAGATAAATACGTCATCTGGCGATTGGAGGTGAAGGTGTGGAATAAGTTTTTCTTCTGTTGAGAACGAGTACATCTGAAATGCGAGTTAACACGCCTGCCTAATATTTTGGCCAACCTACACCAGGGCATACTCCTGCTCTTACGACAAATGTGGAAAGTTCTTTAATGTCCCCAAGGCTCCAAGCCCTACGGCTTACGTTACCTTTCGAATGACTTGAAGATGCAATAACGAAAGAACGAAGCAATGTCGCGTAATCACAGTGAAATGTTTCGACACATTGTCGCTGTTTTAACCAATAACAACACAAAAGTGCAGAAAACTATGATTTTTAGGGTAGCAGAAAAAAGGCAGTATTTCATGTCTTTTCCGGTCATACCTATGATGATTGTGGCGACCAGGATGAACAGAAGAGCGCGCCGACTGCGCAGGTGCGAGGCCAGTTGGATGTCTACCATTGTGTCCCAGATGTCCCGTCTTGCTGCGGAAAAGCAAAAAAAATGTGGTCTACTTGTTACCAGTAGTGCCAGCGATTTCGAAAAGCTATCCAGATCATCAACTAGAAACAATATTGATATCACTGTCCCTTTTAATAAGTTTTATGTGACTAAAATAATTCATCTATAGCTACAAATAATGAAAAGTATAATTTTTATTGTAATAATAGTTTTAGTCAAGGCACAAAAAGTGCTATAATGGTTCCTCACCTTAACCTGAGCGTTGGAGTCACAAGATTTACACATGATGACAAAACAATTCAACAAAAGGCATATCAAAAGTATTGATCTTAGATTTAGGCCAAAATTGTGTTATCCAAGATGAGTATAAGTGACTTCTGACAACCGACAGCGCCAATGTTGCGTTGTGTTTTTCACACTTCTATTTAACTAAAACATATTCAGACGACGTAACAAGTTAAAGACCCTAATGACAAGGTGAACAGTTTCAGTAGGCTTAATCTGCAAGCAGTAGTTGGGGGGAGGGGTCGAAACGTTTTTGCCGTAAAAATTTGGCTGTCCCGCTTTCCGATAACCAACGGCGTTACGACCGATCTTTACACCCACTATCTGCTTGGATATCACAGTGCGAAAGTGTGAGCTGTCCTAGGTTCTGTGCTATTTATAGCATACGTGCCCGCATTACATGCTGCCCCCTGGCAACTCGCCATATACTACACCTAACCTCTGTGTAGTCTTTTTGCATGGCTGCGTAGTAAAAAGTAATCCTTTCGGGATTTTCCCCATGAGGTCAAAGCAAATACCGTTTTCTAATTCCCTTCTCTGAAAACAACTGAACTTCTACATTGCCTCTGCACAAACAAATCAAGAAAGTCCTGTAAGTACGCGAAACATCCCCCTATAGCGAATGTAACTTTGGTATAAAGTTATGACAAGTCATCGATCCGTACTGTATGTGTTTTTTTTCACTGAGTAATCAAAGTGTGACATCATGACAAATATTATAATTTGTGGCTAAAACAGAGAAGTAGGACTCCCTTAGTAAGTACAGTCAACGTGCGAAGCCCCCTTTACGTGATTTATACTGATTTCCAGAAACGTAAACACATATGTAGAAAGGAAGAAAAAAAATCGACTTCTTCAAGCTTGCCACAACAACAAGCCACACTTTTTTGCGAGACCATTTAGTGTTAGGACATGCTCCAAATCAATACACACCGTACACTAATTGGACAACAATGACGACGCAACGTTTCGATACGTGTTCATAAAAATCTATATTTACCACCATAGAATCGAAGCACATAGCGGCGTTATCACAAACCCAAATTCCACCAAAACCATGTTGTCATGCTAAATTCGCACCTGGCCTCGGTTTCTGCTTACCTTGTGTGTACAAATGTTATCTCAGCCGGATACTGAGGGTCAACAGAGCATGTCAACAAACTGCTGCAAACGCGTCCGTTTTTCCAATTTTTCACGGACGTCCGCCATCTTGGTTGGGTAATGAGCAGTGACCTCTGACCCTAAACACGTGTCCATAGCAACGTCAAGGGCTCAGGTGTCTTTTGACACCTTGTATGACCTTGGTAAAGGAATAGACGCAAATTAGGAGGCATCTGCAGCTAAAAAGCTTTTTGCTTCTCTACTCCTATGTCGATAAGGCCGTCATCAATGCAAATAGAGACTTTACATGCAATTTGGACAGTCTTGTGCACCATCTCTTTTCTGTTGGAACTTTCTGCAAATTGCTTTAAAATCCAAGTAAAATTTTACAATCATGCCTGCGAATATATTGTTGTGAAGTCATGCACATTTCTGTGAATTCTTTCACAATGCTCAGTGGCTTTGTATCCAGATTAAAACCTAACATACATTCTAATTAATAATATGCTGTAACAGTAGTAACATGCTCAAGAATGCAAAGACAACATTTTATCATCGTTTGCAAGATGTTTATTGACAGAAGAAATTTGTTTGAGCACCACTGATCATGGTGCTGCCTGGCTGTACATGGGAGGAAACTATACACCTCCCAAACAACCTAAATTGTAAGATTCCTATAATGTACAAATTGTAATCAATTATGCAGTACAACTAATAGAAAGTACAGTGTGAAATATTGCAATTACATATAAGACTTCCCTGCCACTTTATACCAGGTCAATAAGACACATGCACTGCTAGCATGTTTATCTCACCAATTCTCTGCACTAAAAGATGCCAAAGAAGTGTGCAGCAACTAGCATATTAAACCACATGATATGTTCTAACACTAGACATTACCTTTGCAACACTGGAATAAATCAACACAGGTTACATAGTGTACATATTAAGTGGGTGAAGATGCTGATAATATATACATGGGACACAATACTTGTAATGGTAAACATAGAAGGAATAAGGTATTACCCTGATCAATATCAGCCCAACCACCACCATACCAGTGGTACATTCCATTCAAAGGTAACCAGTTTGCTGGGGCAGAATCTAACGTTACCACTGGTATAGGAAGGGGTCCTAACTTTTCTTACAACACAGATGCTTCTCGTGGTTAACTGCTGCAACTGCTACCAACTGATGACCATTCCTGATCACTGTGTTCAGTTTGGTGTAACTTAAATACAGGAACATTTAACACTTTGGCCGCAGACTTAACATTCTATACATAGCAGTAGCATCATGGATAACGTTAACATGTATGCACTCATGAATTCATGTAGTATCCAGGCATGACATGCTACAGATAACACACCAGCAATTAGATCTATAAACCACACTGACTAGGACTAGCAGGTCTATATGAGTGTAAAGCTTACAGAAGGGCTTTATGTCTTTGATAACAAGCAGAAATAGTGACGTTTGTAAGGTTATTTAGTACCTAATTGCTGGTGTAGTACTCTGGATATTACATGATTGGATGTTAGGTTGGGCAATTAAAACATACTGCATGTTTCACATCAACACAATAACTTACAGACTGATTAATAAATTGTTTCCCTAAAAACAAATTAACAACTTAGAACATTAAAAAAGGTTTTGCAACACAAAAATAAAAGTTTCAGTCCTGAGAAATCATGCTGATGAGAAACAACAATATCATCCAAACTGGCCCATTAAAAGAACTCTCCTGCAATGAAACATGTACATTTGCCTTCAGGGCACACAAGACACTCTTGTCCAACTTGCACTTTATTTTAGCAATAGACTTACATACACATGCAATGGCATTATGTATCTGTCATAGTGTATAAAGAAGACGGGTTCTACCCTTGCCCTGGAATCCACCCTTTTCCAGCTTTAGTCTGCTCCCTTGAAGTAATTCCCTGTGGCATGGGGAGTGACTCTGAGGGTGCGGACTAAAGCTAGAAAAGTGTAGTTTCCAGACTAGTCTATACTAAAGAGGATATTAAAAAATACATAACCTTGGCACTATTACATTACTTACACTGTCCTCTGTCAAAATCCAAACAAAGGTCAGTATGGATCCCACTGATGAAATGTTGTTGCACAGACACAGAGAATAGATACATTTCTCTGAGACACTGAACGTTCACCAGTGCTTGAGAGAAAAATAGCTACTCACTGAAAAACCCTCATCTATTAATTTCTTTTACATGTACAAGAACAGTTACCTTAACTAAAAGTTTGACACCTGTAAGTTCTATCCTTCCCTCTACAATTTTCTGTATTCTATCTGTGTTACCTCTGTTGTCATCGTTAGTCCTTTACATCAACACTTTATCTAGATTTGGCATAAGCACTAGCTCTACAGCTCCAGGAAAAATGAAAAGAAAGAAAATACCCTGACTCAAAATTCTAATGAGAGGTATACTACCAATGTATCTGAACTAATGGTTGGGGACAGTTTTGACAGTTTTCGTCTCATTAGGTGGGGATTCTATAACCCTCAAGCTTCCCTCAAACTTTGAAGCTGAAACTGCTGCAGTCCAGCTATTCTTGGACCATAGTCAGGGCAAAATATTCATCACAACTGAATCCCTGTCAGAAATTCCCTAACAGTGTGACAGGCAGTATGTCCACTTGGTCTGAGGACTCCATCGCAAGTCAGTTGTCTCCATGTAGTTCCAGACATCTTGTCCAGCGGAAGACTCTGGTAGCTGATTCCTTCTCTCTCGTCCACTCACTCACACTTCCTTCAACTTTCAACAACAGCTTGGCAAGAGGAAGACATTTTGTCTTGTGCTGATACTTCTACTCCATACATCTTGTATCATTTTGTCTGCCTTTCTTAAAGATGTCCTCTTCCTAATAGTTTATTTCAAGGCATCTCTTGTCCTTCAGGCTGACAGACTACACCTGGAGTCCTTCATCTTTGGAAGTTTTGATCTGTTTTGATCTGTTCACTCCCGGGGAGTAGGTCAGGCCACTGGCTCTTTTTTTCTGCTCATTTTTCCTCCTGAAGAAGGATTTGAAACCTTCGTAACAGCTGATCATGATGGCACAGGCTGGGGCAACCTTCACAACCCTGGGGGTGAGACCTGAGGGGGGGGGGCAGAGTAGCAATGTTAGTGTCTCATAAGGTCAACATACATCCAGTCATTAACATGCCTAGATACATACGAGACAGCACGCCTCCTACAAGGTAGCAAGTATGCTTGCTGTTCCTGTAGTAGTTGAGTGTCCTCAAGAGGGGTGTGCTAGCCCCTTGTCCCTTTCGAGTGATAAAGGCTCTTCCTCATACACAGGACGGCTTAACACCCCCTCTAAAGGACGGACAGCAACACCTACTAGTAACACACAATTCAATCCTCCCACATCTGTTTCTATGCTATGCAAACTGAATAGGTCTCTTATAACCATTAGGTCATGGCACACTAGCTCCTTTCCCATGTAGTAAGAGCTATAGGTAGTTCTGTGCAGATGCATGACATTTAAAGTAACTGACCAGCTAGTAAACAAACCCTTCTAATTGTTCGGCCGAACTCCGTCTAACTTATTCACAGAATGACCCCTCTACTTCCCACAAGTGATGTCAGGAACACACCACTTTTGGACAACTACATATACATTACATCACATATTCCCTCACCTGCAAATAGCGCTGTGGGCCCACTCTGTACCCATAACCTCCTCATCAGAACCCAGGTGCTGGACGGCTGTGTTGTCCCTGGGGCAATATAGGTAATTTTCAAGTGGTAAGACATAATGAAACTCAACTTCCATGCTACTTCCTACAACTGAGAAGCAGGCTTCTGTCCAACTCAGAATTTTTTTCTTTATTTCCACTCAAGCTGCCACCATCCCCACATTCTGGCTTCATCTGATCTTTTCAATCCCTTCCATTTTGAAACGGACAATTGTTGTACAATTGATGGTAAAATATTTAAATAGACAATTTGCAGCAAAATGCTGTCAATTTACAAAATGACCAATGCTGAGTAAAACCCTGCTGCAAGACTAGAAAAGGATAATAATAAGAAGAGTCAAAATTTTTTTATTAGAAATAAAATCTGATTTCGACACCAGTGTCACTTTATTTACCCTTAATTTTATCCTTGCAATTATTTCTAACAGCATATTTTTCCAATCACAGCTTGATATTATCATTGTTTGAATGTTGAAATGGAAAACAAATTAGTAAGCAAAAAACTGAATGAAAGCAAAGTAACAAAAACTCAATGACAAACAAATGATGTTGTAGCAGGGTTCCAGGTATAATTTTTTGTTGCCTCAGCTTCCCAAAACATCCCATTGGAAATAGCATTTTAAGCAAATTTTATCTTTTCCACATAACGAAAAGGTGAGTTTTCATGTCAAGATGACAGAATGACCAGAGTTTTGACTGTCATGAGCACCAAAATGAAGATGTAGCTGTCTAGAACCCTGCTTTGTAAGTTTTTAGTCTCAGAAAGTTAAAGACAAATGATCATACAGTGAGACTCCTGCTGTATACATAGGCAGTTGGAGAAGGCAAGACTGCGACCGCAAGCTTGGTAACAGTCTACAGAGAGGGGATGGAGTCAACACCCAAAGCATTAGGAAGTTGTGTTACCGAGGCAATGATGATTATGATGAAGAAGGCTTGTTCAATGCAATGAGCAACAGACAAAATAATGGTGTATCTCTAATGAGTTGAAGCTATGTTAACGTAGCAACAGACAAAAGCAACGGAAAAAGCATGGTTTAACATTTTGGGTCTTAGTACAACTTTGTTACAACAAAAAAGCAGTCAGGAATAGTTGTGAATTTCTCCCTTACTTAACATGGTCTCCATCTCTCCCAGCTCAATCTGTCTGTGAGTCTTGATGACATCAAAGGGTAGAGTCAACACAGCTGCAATCTGGGGGGAAATGTTGCATACTGTAGATCACATCACATCATGTTCTTACTATGGGAAACGTTATGAAAACAATACCAGAAGTCTATTATTTATGTCATCCTACCCTAATAAGTGTAAGTCACAAAAGTTACAAAAATCTAAATGTCACCCAAAACTTTGGAACATACAAGTTTTTCAAACAACTTCATAATTTGTTCTGCATCTATGGAGTGAGATGAAAAGGCCCCAAGACTTGATGTGAAAATAGACACACAACTCTGAAGATGTATGATGTTAGAGGGGGACCAACATGATCTCTCTTGCATTAGCACCAAACTTATCTGCAATGGTGAATAGCACTGTGTTAGAGTAAAACTGTCAACCCATCTTGGTACATACCATTTAAGATCCCTTGGACAACTGTTAATATGCTAAGCAACTATTAATATCATAAGGAGTGTTAACACTGCATACTCACAGTTCCTGAGGAGGCTCCAGCCCAGAAGGACATGAACAGTGTTGGTTCTTCTGTATGGTAGGCTTCACACAGCTGGGACTTCAGGAATTCATAGTTCAGCCAGTAAAGAGCTGGGGGAGGGGGGCAACAGTTGCTTCAGAATGTGAGCAGAAACATGCAGCTTTCTACATGTGTACAGATTTTCTATTTGCCGCAGGCGTAGGAAAAAGCTGTTTTCAACAGGCATAATGACCAGCTGAAATGTACCCCAAATCCATCCCCGAACCACGCATATGATGACTATGGTATGAATGGCAGACAGATTCTCATTACATCTCTTTCAGGGAAATGATTCCCTTGCTGGGCGGTTAAAATCTGTGAGACCATTCACTACGACATTTTACATGCACGCATAACAAAAAAAAAGTCAACAGTGTAAACATCGGCACACATATCTCAGAAAGTTTTAAAAGTGCAAGTCATAAAGTCTTAGGCAAATGCCCTGGAAAACTACTGCCTTTGGTACACATATGCTGCAGTAATCTACTTTGTGCACTTGATATTTACCTGAAAAGGGAACGTCTCTCAGTACAGTGGGTCCCCAGCCCCGGTACAGGGACAGCACACCTCCGCTCTGTACAGAACTTCTGATACAGGACTTTAACTCTGGAGTGGGTGGGATTTAAGGGGAAATGATGGGCAGAAACTAACAACACCAAGCTCATCTATCTATGAAGTGTTGAACAAACAGTAACTTTTATAAACACGAGTTTCTCCTTCACATTGTACATTGAATTTAAAATCTGACCTAAATGTGTAATTTTCCAGCTACTATGCTGTACCAATACAGGTGCAGTTTATCTTATATATTGTGTCTCTGGAAATCAAAATTATCTGGAAGACAAAGCCAAATGGCATGGAATTACTTCAACTGATCTAACTAGGAAATGTCTGTTTCTTACTAAGATGTACGATGGATGCAAATTACACTTACAAATATGACACAGCATGCCCTTTCGTTATATGGATACCAGGTAGATGTAAAACTAAGCTTTCTACAGTTACATGTATAGACACATATAATCTTTGTATGTTTTATTCCATACCTTGGTAAGTCAGTTTCTTGGACTGCATCTTTGTTCTTATCAACTCCAGGGGACTGATGACTGTAACAGCAAACACTGCAAGTCAAAAAGAAACAATTACATTTTAGATAAAGTTTTTTATGTACAATATCTACCTGCAAACATGTGTGAACTGTAAAGTCAACTATGTTTGAGTCACTTTTCTTTTAAAAAATTCCAAACACAACAATAATCAATAGTTTGCAGTAAATTTCAGTTCTTGCTATACTCCCTGTCAACACTGGCACCATCAAACAACTCCACTAGTTTTCAAAGCACCCTTCAAGTCTACACACAGTAGCCAGCGAATTGGAGTTCAACAAATGTATATCACTGCAATAACAAACTCACTTCTTGCTATGCTGCCTGCCACCACAGGAACCATGTAGTTCTTGCTGCCTGGTACAAACCCCATGGCTTCCTTCAGGTTATCGTACGCTGTGAAGTACACTACTGTCGCAGGGACCGCCATTATTCTGCACAGAAACAAGGAAGTCTTCTAACCAACTGTACCAACTTACATGTACTAGTTACTTCACATGTACTTAAAATGAGTGGTTTGCAGTAGAGTACTAGGTGCTGTTTAAAATTAACCTATTTATAAACATACCTATCTGTACATGTACCAGTGCACCATGCACTTTCTATATGAGCAAGGAAATAAAATCCTTATTAGCTAAAAGCAAAATATACCGTAGGCCATATCAATTTACCCAGTTGGTTCCTGCATGTTTTTAAAGAAAAAGACAGAGCCAAGGGCAAAACAAAATAAAACA
>LZCU01171471.1:3204-14035 GCA_001663935.1 Asymmetron lucayanum | reverse complement strand
GCGCAAATGTTTTGAACACGTTCAAAATTTTTGAGTCTGGTCTACGCTCCATGTCAGAGTGTACGATGTGCGTACAACTATCGTGCGATTTGAAAAAAAGGAACACTGTGTTACTGGATTTTGAAGTTTAGTTAGTAATGCATAAAACACCTTTAATAGATTTGCACAACGTTCAAGCGCACATATCTAACACACGTTACCTATGACTGAAGCATATCCACACACACATTATATCGGTCGGCAGCCATTTCTGACGCATGCAGCCTATTGCTGCTATCTTATTTTAAATGTAATCTCTAAAAACTGGTTGGTAACCCTACTGTCTTTTCATATGATTTTAGCTATATATCCTGCATGTCTGAATGTAAAATGTAACAAAAGGACATACTATTAGATATTTGGCTAGCATTGGTGTCTCAATACCAACAACAAACACATGGAATACTAAAGTTTGAAGAGGGTGAAATTTATCTTTGGCTTTTCCTTCAAAACAAATTATGGTGGGATAGATGAGGAAGACGACATGGTGTAGTTCTGAGTAGATTGAGACCCACATGGTCCCATCACGTTTACTGTATCAAGAAGAAGTTCCAAGTAACTCCGCATGTCTTACTTACAGTACTTTAGATAGGAATATAATATATACTCTTGTCGTACTCTGTTGTTTCCAGGACATCATGATCAAGCGTATTGACTGAAAAGGCGTATGCCATTTCTACGATTGTTGTGGGCCCATCCTATGACTGCGTACAACAAGCGTACAATAGCTGATGCCGACGCAAGTCGTCTGCCTGGCGTATGATATTTGTAATAGGAACTTTATGATAAACATTAGGTATAGAATAAAATTATGACTTAATTATTGCCCAATTGTCATCACCTCATCACTTAATATTATTTCACATCTTCATGTCGACTAACTCATCTTTGGCCTGATTATTATGTTCATATGGGATTACGAAATGAAATAGTCCCAACATTTGCACACATATAACCAATTAAACAGTAAATATAATTGTTGTACTGATAATTTTCAGATAGACGTCTGCAGTAATAGTCACAACATTGTTATATTCTACTAATCTACTAGGAACTCCACTGTCACCATCCGAGGTACAAGATATGGTCAAAACAAATCAAGACCTCCAAGCTGTTGATCCAAGTTCATTGGCAAGAGCCCTGAGTGTACCCGAGGAAGTCATCAAGGATGTGCTTCAGCCAGGTCTCTTCGGGAGTGTGAATCGACAGAAAGTAGAGGTGGGTTACATAAAATCATGACTTTGATAGTTCCCTTGCACCAATTAACATATCATTAATTGATGAATTCTCATACCAGTCTGAAATAGGTCATCAGATTTTGCAGAGTATACTCACTGCAATTTCAGAAAGTCTCCACAAACTACTTAGGGCTGTACTTACGGATCTGACAGAAAGGCTTGTGCTTGACATCTTCTCCCATGTTGCACAAAAGTACATATTGTTTACTAAGAAATCATTTAGCACTGAAGACTTCGAGACTCCTGTTGTTCAACATCTAAAACAGTAGGCCACTTCTCAATAAGGCAGTAGGGAAAGTAAAACATGCAGCCTAGGAAAAGTGCCAGATTCCTGTGTTTGAGTAAACATAGGTTATTATTCACCAACAAACTTGACATCTTTGCTAATCTTTCTCAGTGACTTCTATTCCAATAAACCATTTGTGCTTTATGCTTCAGTTCATCTCCTTATGGGCAGGGCACTGTGGACCAGAGGGTACCAGAGATGCTCTTCTGAGGGCCTTGCAGGAACACTGTGAAGGTAAATGGAAACCAAGCATTTTTTGACTCCTGTCTGTGGACAATTTCCTTACTTTACAGACAAAATGTAAATGCAATGTATGTTATTAACATGGTAGCAATGGTTTCAGGTACAGTAGACTGTTTTTTTTAACCCCTGGATTTTCTGTGCTTGGGTTCACTCCCTAGGACGTTTTTTAAACGGGTGTTCATCCCCCTGGGTTTTTTTACTAGGTTTTCCTTCCTAGGACTTTTTTGGCAGGTGTGTTTCATCCCCCCTGGATTTTTATAACTTACAGTAGACTCTGCTCAGGGACAAAACCCATTTATCAGAATATTTTTGGAATCATTTGGCATTGCCTATTATCCATAGGACTCAACATCAGTGGTTTTGAATTGCATAATTACACATTATAGATCAATCCTTGTTGTCCATCAATGTAGACATCAGTAAGATGTCCTCTGCTCCCCTGTCAAATTTTTGCATTTCAATGTTTTTGTTTTACATGATGTGATTTAGGTGATAGAGCCTATGGGGTTGGTCCATTGACTCAAGTTTGCGCTAAGCATTAATTGTATTGAATTGGAGTTTACCTGTACCTTCAATTAAAACTGAAATTTTCAGTGTGGGTTATTGCAGCATCATTGTTTATTGATATGATGTACAAGAATGGTTTCCATTCATGGTCCACACTTCTAAGGTCACATTAATAGATAGGGGCCTGGACGGGTAGGGAATGAGGTGTTTTTAGGAATTCATTGTGGAATGACTGATGTTGGCCAGGGCACCAAGGTTTAATGTGTCATTGTCAACATCATTCACATAAAGTCTTAAAAATACCCAGTTAACTACCCGGCCGGCCTCCTTTGTAATAATGTAAGCCCAACCTAAGTAGAGCTATTCTTTTTCTAGACAACATCAGCGAAGTTGCAAAGAGACGTTCAGAAGAAGTGAGCTCCGTTGGTGCTGGCCATGGGACCCAGAAAACAAGTATAGAAGATTCCGTAAGACACTTATCCATACAGTTTAAGCAATCTTGTCAAACAAACACTGTAAAATCACCTATGTCACCTGAAGTGCACTTAAGACACACTGCTAAACATGCGAAAGGTATGGCCAACCAAGATATGGCATTTTTTGAAGCACGGAAGTCCTACTTGAAAAGGCTTGTAAGAAACAATAGATGGTTGGATGTTCGGGGATTGGAATATGACATGACAATTCAAGTTCCTCTTGAAAAACTGTATGTTGGCCTGAAAGTAGACAAGACCCATCCTTATGAAAGGGCTCAGTTGAACAAGGCACGAGCACAGCTGTTTCAAAAACAACTTAGTAGTAGTCCAACGTTTCTTCCTGAAGGTCTGAGGGAAAAGGTGCTCGATGCAATGAATATTGGGGATCTTGGTCACTTGCCAAGCAGGTCACCTTTCACTCTAGATGAGCTCTATGACAGCTTATGTGCTCCAACGTTTAGCCAGGATGAGATAATCACTGTTCTGGAATGTCTTGAGCGTCTTTTCAAACAGATTGATCAAAACCTTGTCAGTAGGTTACAGAAGGGTTCCAAAGACAAGTCATTAACATTTGGTGAAGCTTACCAGAACTTTCACAACATGGTAATTCTGGGCCATCCTGGTAGTGGTAAAACCACAATGTCCAGGTGGCTGGCTCTCAAGATGGCTCAAAGTCTGATAGGAGATGAAGCCAGCCTAACAGTAAGAAAGCACGAAATTGACCCTGATAGTGATGATAAAGCTTCAGTTGAAATGGGCACATGTAGGCTTCCTATTCTTGTAAGGATCTGGGAGTACATAGAGTACAGGAAAACGTGTAGGCTGGAAAGAGAAAAATCACTCTTGGGATATTTGATGAAAAGTGAAGCAAACAATGACCAAGAGGTGGAAGTTATGAAAGAGTACTTAAACACGGGGAAGGCATTGATAATCATGGATGGTCTAGATGAAGTACCAAGCCTAGATGACAGGGATCAAGTTGTGAAGGAGGTCCACAGGTTCCTTGAAGAGTTTGGACTGGAAAGTGATGAGAGCACCGAGCAGTACAGTCAGGATGATGATAACATTGATAGTGGCAATAGGCTTATCCTTACAAGTCGCATATCTGGTAACTATACTTCTCGCTTGAATGCCGCGCTTCCAAGGCTTACAATTGAAAAGATGGGTACACAGGCTCTGAGACAGTTTTTCAAAGCTTGGATGCAAGCAGTGATGGAAAGATCAGAGGAATACCAAGGTCCAGATGCAGAAGAAAGGACAGAACAATTACTAGCAGCGCTTCAGCAGAAGAGAACAGCCCTAGACATGGCAAAAACGCCTCAATTGGCCGGCGTAATTGCAGCAGTGCATTGGAAAAGGGAGGGTCAGTTACCTTCAACACGAGTCGAGCTTTACGAAGCTGCAATTGAAAACTTGACAGAATCATGGAAAGCTCGGCCCTCAAAGGAAGGACTAGACGAAGATGAGGTAAGGTCACTTCTACAGTCGGCAGCAGAAGTCATGCAATCAACAAACGGCACAATTTCAACTCGTAGCTTGGAAGCTCTAACAACTACAGTGCTCGGTAGTCTCAGGGCTCAAGAATCTTCTCCTTTAAAGAAGGCCTCAAAATGTTTCTTGAAAATCGTACAGAAAGATGTGGGCATCTTAGTACAATTTGGGGAGAACGACTACCGGATGCTGCACAGAAGCTTTCAGGAGTATCTTGCGGGGTGCAAATTTGCTGAAAATGTGGATACATTGGCCCCTGCTGTGCTTAGACACATTGACGATCCAACCTGGAGGGAGCCTATTCATATGGCAATTGGATATCTCAGTGTTAGACAACCGTCAGACCTTTGTGTCCTTCTTAAGAAAACAATCCAATTGAAAGGGTCGTATACTGACTTGTTGCCAAGTCATGTCTTCTGTCTCATAGATTCCTTGGATGAAATAGAGATGGAGACAATTGGCGATAAGAACGACATAGCGAATATTCTCATCAATGAGCTCCTGGCAGCAATGTATTCTGCCGCTATAAACAAAAGAACGCCACTTTCAGATAAAGTGTGGAAAGTTATTCTTCAGTATGTGAAAAAAATTGAAGGTTACCTTCGTAGTAATGTAAGGGGCATTATCAAGAAACTTCTTACTGATCCTAATAAAGTATGCGGCATCTCTGTGATTGTTGACTACTTACAGTGGTACGATGAGGAAGTCATCAAGCTTCTAATCAGAATGTTACCTCATGACAAGCTTTCATGGAATTTGCCAATAACGCATGCTGTGCAGAAAGGAATCAGCCCTGATGTGAAAATGCCACATCTTCCAATAGATACAGTAGCAGACGCTCTTGGAAACAGCGGTGCTAATGCGGATGAAAGCGATGAAGAGTTCATCCAAATGTTAATCAAGATGTTGCCCCCTGATTATGTCCTGAAGCTGCAAGCACATAAGCAGAGAACCCAACAGTCCACATCAGACGTTCCAACTAGAACTGAATCCACTCCTTACGCCATTGTGACCGATGTTATTAAGCTTGCCAGAGAGGACGATGTAGAACGTCTGTCTGTCAAAGCTACTGATGTGTACGGAAAGTTGGATGACAAGGTGACAGTGATGCTTCAAATCTTCGAAGAGAAGTATAGACGATTTATACAATTGCTAAGGAGGAAAGTACAGAGGAAAGGTCTGTGGTGGCAAAAACAACACAAGTTGGATGAAGAATTGATACGGAAAATAAAAGGACCACATTGGTTCCTGCTTTTTGTTGCACTGCATGGCGGCTACAAGAACTTTCACACTCCACAGTCTATAAAAGAGTACCACGAGGCTGCATCGTACCTGCAGTTGACGTACAACCAGCATCTGGCCTTCTCACAGTACGTCAACCCCAGATGGGGGGAAGGTGACCTGACGAACCAGCTAGAGGCATTTTTTGCAACTGAGAGGAACGTAGTTCAAGACAAATGGCAGAATCCTCCTCAGTTTGATGCCAAAACAAGTTACAGGGATTCTACATTGATCCACCGGCTCTTCAAAGAGTTCCAGAATGAGAGTCAGACTGAAATCGTGAGGCAGTTGACTCAGAGGATGGCACCAACGGCAACGCAGTCAACGGATCAGTCAGATATAGTCATCACTTTACTGGCACTTGGAGTAGATTTAAGGTGTTTGCTTTCAGAAGCACTCTCTTGTGATATTTCGTCTGTATTCTTACGTATGACACAGATGGAGGAGAGCTTGAAAGACGCTGCCTGCCGTGCCTCTGAACATATCGGAAACGAACTTTACCAGGTCTGTCAGACCCTCCAAAATGAAGACGCCAAGGTCCTGTGGTCGGCAGTGATTGCGACTCTTGCACATGCGGGCGCCGTTCCAGTTGACACGAGTATCGTGTCCTGTCAGTATTCTGACAATGTAAAGAAGTATCTTATGGCTGAATTTCTGTCCTATCGATTCACAAGTAGCTGTACGGATGACTATGTCCAAAACGCAACAGTTGCTTCTGGTATCGTGGATGATGCAGGATTATCTTCGTCACTACTTGTGGAAGTCTTTCTTGCAATTTCCGAAACTCATCAACACGGGAAGCCCATTGCTGCAGTTCCATGGCCTATGGAGTCAATATGGCTGCGACCTATACAAGGTGATATCCCTATCGCAGTCCTTAACAACATCCAGACACTTCATCCAACACTTTCGTTCTTGCGTACCTGGGCCCTTTCCAAAAAGAACTTGGGGAGCATTCTTCAACAAAATCCAGATCTTCTCCCAGAGTTCCTTACAGTGATCTGGGCAGATCAAGGCGACTTTAGTCAGGATCGCTTACAGTGTCTACGACAGTATTCACCCGATCTCGAAGAAGCTAAGGGCGTGAAAGAAGCGCTTCTTCAAAAGGCAGTTGCGATCAAATCACCTTACTATAAATGCAGAGCATTAGTCAGGCTTTGCTCGTACTTTGACCAAGAAAAAAGAACTGACATTTTGAAAATGGCCGCTGATGTTTGCATGAAGATGGACAGGTGTACACAACGTGTCGAACTGCTTGAGCGTCTTTGTATTGAAGTAAATGACAACGTCTTGAAAGAAGAAGCTCTGAAAGCCACGACAAACTTATCCAATCCAGAAGACAGAGCCAGGCTATTTGCGAGGCTAGCCTTTCACTTTGCCTCCCCCCGCCGAGAGGAGATAATGCACTCATCACTAGATGCAACACTGATGATTGAAAATGAAGAACATAGATCGGAGACACTAGCCATGGTTTATCCACAATGCCTCCTTGTCAAAGCACTGAGAGAAAAGGCCGAAGACATAGCCTTTAAACTTAAAAACACATTGCTCTGCTCTCATGCTCTGGGTCTGCATGGAAATATATTACGTCAACATTTTCAGCAACTTGCCAGTCTTAGTGTCAGATCACGAGACATTTGGACTCCAGTTGTACTTACAGCATTGGCTAATGATGGAAAGAAACGTTTGGTTACCAACTTAAAGGAGTCACAGGTTACCACCATATTGCCATCACTAGACGAAGACTTACTCTGGAGCCTGTTACTACAAACGTCCTGTAGTGAGGACGTTCTTAATGAGCTGAAGGAGCGTGGCAGTCGGACTGAACTGACCTTCAGCAGAACAGCCGCGGTTGTTTTGGACAGTCTTGTGAAGGAAAGAGTTGATGAAGTGTGTACCCTGTTTCCCTTTCTGTCTCAAGCTGTTCAAGAGACTTTCCCCCTTCTCCATAGCTGGGTATACAGTGAGGGACTGGACGCAAGGGTACGACAGTTTGCTGCACTTCTCATAGCAGAAAGCCGTGGCATCAACGTCGGCTTGGTGCCCCATCTAGTTCCACTTCTGGAGAGCAAAGAGGACCTGTTGCGTTTCAGGGCATCCGTCATAATTCACCATCCCTGTCTCAACACTGAAAATCCAACAAAGTTCCTCACTGTGCTAGGTCCTAAAGTGTATAGACAGCTGATTACTGTTGCTGAGGACAAACACTGTGGGGTGGGCGCAGCTCTGCGAATAACATGGATGGCTTATGACATTATATTTGATGACCCCAATGCCGTGCGTACTTGGTTCAAAGAAATAGAGGAGAATCCAAGTGACATCGTACCATGGAGGGCGATTGAGCGTATGAAAGCAGTCACTGATGACGTCTGGGAAGCAATGATTGACCTGTTAAAAGAAGGAGTCCATCCTGCAGCACACGAAGCAGTTTTGTCTGGATTGTGTCAGCAGGTTCACAAGAAGCACTTTGATGACAAGCGGTGGCATGCTTTTGCAGGTCTCATACATGAACTACAGAAGAAACAATTGTCAAAACTGCGATACTTCAAAGGCAAATTGATAGACTTAGCAAAGAAAGTTCAAGAGATTATAGAACTGTCAATTACTGAAAGCACCCCGCTAAATACCCTGTCATCAATGTTGGAAGAGAAGATAGCTAATGAGCAGACAGTAACTTTCAAAGACATCCTTTCTAGCTGTGATTCGAGTGTCGTAAAAGATAATTTCAAATTCTTGGTGACCTATCAGATGCATGCAAATGACAGCTGGGTTGAAGAGATATCCAAGCATTTTGAAAACAGCAACATCAGTGAAGGTTTTCTCCAAAGACTTGCCGTAGCCATAAACGGTTTGTTAATGATTGATGTGGATGACGAAGAGCCTTACTGGCGACTGAGAAGTAACTTGTTAGTGATAACTGTAGCTGCTGTGAGAGTAATGCCTGTTACCTTTGCCAGTATAACTCACAGGGATACAGGCATTTCTGAACTCCATACGCTGGAAGAAAATCTAGTCGAGACCGTACAGAGGCATCGTGGCTGGAATGGTCGAAGATCTGCTCTGCAACTATTGGGCCATATGGGCAGCATAACACCATTGGTCATTGATGCTATCATTTGTGGCATACAAGACGTTGCTCTTGTTCGAGAGGCAGCTATGGAAGCAGTACCTAGTCTAAAACACCTGGATCATAAAGAATATCTCCCCAAAATAGTCGCAAATTTACACCACCAAAGTACCCTGGTATCTTACACTATGGGTAAAATTCTGACCTCAGTTGCAACACATTCAGAAAGTGATGCTAAACTCAGACGTGAAATTCTGAATAGCCTAGCAGATGCCATCCGCGATGTGAGATCCCGCCGATACGTCCATTTCACCTATGTTCCCTGCAAAATACCGGATATGCCACGCCTGGATACAGTGTTTTACAGTGCTATGTTGAAGATTTCAAATATTATGGTGCAGGGACAAGAACCAACGACTGGCCTTGTTGCACACTTTAGCCTCAAACCGTCGGAACAGAGATTAGTTGAGGATGCAAACCGACTTCTCAATGAAGGAGATCAGTTGTCTGTTGAGGGAACAAAAGACAATGCAAAGGAATACTATAGCAGTGCTTTAGAGATATTCTCAAAGCATTTTTCACATGACCACTCAGCAGTTGTCCTTGCTAAGTTCAAAATAAAGCAGCTTGAGCAAAACTGATGGTAAAATGGCACTTATTATTACTTTTGAACTCGAAATGAGCATAATTGTGATCAGAAATTATTTTCTAAAGTATCTAAAGTACTGTAGGTAAGACATGCGGAGTTACTTGGAACTACTCCTTTATACAGTAAACGTGATGGGACCATGTGGGTCTCAATCTACTCAGAACTACACCATGTCGTCTTCCTCATATACCCCACCATAGTTTGTTTTGAAAGAAAAGCCAAAGACAAATTTCATCCTCCGGCCGAATATCTTTGTCCTTTTGTTACATTTATAATATGCAGGATATATAGCTAGAATCATATGAAAAGACAGTAGGGTCACCAACCAGTTTTTCAAGAAATAACATTTAAAATAGGATAACAGCAATAGGCTGCATGCGTCAGAAATGGCTGCCGACCAATATAATGCGTGTGGATATGATTCAGTCATAGGTAACGTGTGTAAGATATGTGCGCTTGAACGTTGTGAAAACCTTTCATCAAAGTAGTTTTATGCATTACTAGCTAATATTAAAAATCCAAACAACAACAGTGTTCCTTATTCTGTCTAATCGTTGTGTTTGCTTTGCAGTCCTATTATATACGAACAAACAGTGTAATAATGAAGACATGACGAAGAATAGCTACAGAAACAGTATGTATAGTATAGTTTTAATAGATTGAAAAATGACAGTCTATTTGAATGCTCTGTGAATCGATTGAAAATGTAGTCATTACACGCCATTACGTTACTTTGGACAAATAATGTACGCCTGACAAGTATCTCTAATGTCTACCTGTAGGAAATAAAGGAAAGGGTAATGTGACCCTCAACGTACGATCATGGCCTGTTTTATTGAAATAACTTGAAATATCGATGTTGCATGAACGCTGTACATAAGCATGCAGAGGATTTTGTTGCCGATTTTTGTGTACTGTCATCTAATAGGGTTGGTGTGATAGAAATCTACTTTATGATGTTTTAGCTAATCTGAACGGATGATGATTTTTGTTGAAGAAATATAGCCAAAGGACAAGTTTTGAGTTGCAAAAATCTGCACTCTCGTTATGTAAGAAAATAATAGTGACCAGGCTGCCATCTCAGACGGAGAACTGTTATATCTAGTCGTTTTAATGTGGAAACATTTGCGCTTTGAGACAGCTGTATCAGAAGGCAAAATTCTTTGTTGTAAATGATCACTTCGAAAAAGCACATGATGTGGATTCAAAGTCTAAACAATGACTTATAGTCCAAACAATATGTTAAATATATTTTCTGATTATATGAATTCGACGTCGTGTCATTTTTGCATGAATGTGTATTGGGGTGTACATATATTTGACAATGATGATTTAAGGTATCTTGCTCCAATAAACTCCGATACAAGTCATGCTTAACTTATACCACGAAGCCGAACATTTGACATATATGCATTTTACTGATCTTGGTGACGTTGTACTGCTAAGTTACTAGTAGATTAAAAATATGTGCACGGAGGTGGTCCCCAAAATATGTATAGCAGTTGTCCCCGCCCATATATAGATTTAAAAGATAGAGTCAGTTCAAATTTCAAA
>LZCU01171181.1:0-10987 GCA_001663935.1 Asymmetron lucayanum | reverse complement strand
TATGTGCCATGTGTCTGTATGTGTGGCTGTGTGTGCGTGTGTGTGTGTGTGCGTGCGTGCTTAAATGTGTGACCATGAATGATTACTTGCTATCTGTACAGAGATGATCATGAAACTTGAAGAACAACGTCGTTTGCGACAGAAAACGCTTTTATTTCGCGGTGTTTGTTTCTATTTCCTAGCACACAACAACGACAGGGGACAACCCCTAACCAGCACCCCTGCCGAGACTAAAGAGGCGACCCGATGACAGTGCCGCCCGGACATTACCGTAATGTGTATGTGTTAGTACAGGGTATGGCCGGACACGGGGCACATGTGGCACAAGGTGGCCGCTGCCCGAGGCTAGCATGTTCAGAACTTTCAAGCGAAACGACAACATCTGTGATGCTCTTCGTAGTATTTAGCTTTGGAACGAATGTGTGTTACTACCTAACTTTGTGCCTTTTGAGTATCCACTGCACTACTAGTATATTACTAACATATGACAGTGGATAGTCATTAGAAATTGAAAAGTACAAGCGCTTACTGATAGCCTCATGGAATTTGACAACTACAAGTTATGTGATACAGGAAAATTACACATTGGGTATTGTTACAATTACACATTAATATTGCGGTACAAAGAAGTTATGAATTCTTGTCTACGTTCAACACCCTAACCCTGGTCTGAAGATATAAGTTAAAGCGCGAAGTGTATGCGTGTCAGTTGGAAGAAAAAACAGACTTGGGAGTTTTGAGGGGAGGTTGCAGGAAATGTCGCTTTTTGTGGCCAACGGTACCTACAAGTTCTTGTGTTGTGTTTAATCAAACATAAAAGAAAACAGACTATTTCAAAAAGGTGCTAACATATATTTTTTTTTCAATTAAGAAAAATCGAATACGGATTTTGCTAATTTGTAACTGAAAATGTTGCCTTTCTGGTTTGCCTATTTGGAATCGCTGTATTTATGATTATGAGTGATAACAAATTAACTGTAAATGTTGTTATTTGTCCAGTACAGTTTAACAGGTTCACAAGTCGGTCGGTAAAGGAACAATATAAGTATTACACATTGGTATATGCACTTCCTAACACTGGTATTGCTATATGTCTCCTAGACATTCATATATAAAATCCTAAACATATATCATTTCGTACTCTTATGTGTCTAATGACATAGCACAGATTTAAAAGTGTTATTTTCCGGGTTATTAAATTATGTCCTGACTTGGTCAACCATTGGAGTTATACGTTCGGCAGGGCGAAAAGTCGTCTGAAAAATCTTGGACTCCTTATCCTTATCCTCCTGAAACGAAGAGCGTTGAAATGCCAAGTGTAACGAGACAGGTATATACAACGTGTTATTTACTTAACCACTGTGTGTGCCATTTCCAGTCTCAGCCACACCTTATAACAGTATCCTATCTGTAAGCATGTGTTATTTGCTCCATGACTGATGTATATGTTCGTTAGAGCGGAACTGGCGGCAGGGTTTTGGATGATGCGCCCGTAAAGTGCAGTCCGCCGCAGGCTAGCCGCGCGGAGTGTGGCAACATCAGCCCGCCCCGCCAAATGAGCCCGTAAGCCTTCCCTTCTACACACTGATCACTTAGTTAATGGGCTCGCCGCGAATGATCAGATTGAAGCTTTAGTCATAAAACGTGATGTGCGCTGTTTGTGTCACCTTTAAAGGTCGGGGGTTCGATTCCCGAACTCCAAGGGCTTCTATTTATCGCCTGGTGAATGAAAAGTTCCGCCGAAATCTGCACCGTTGACTGTTTCTGGAATCTTTGTCGCAAATTGCCTTTGGCGTTAAATGTGGAGGTACAGTTCCAGCCGCAAGTTTTATGGTAGACATCCACGGTCAGTACAAATATGTACTGTAAGGTTTCTCACTATTATTGTGGAAAACACACTGATTTGTGATTATCAAGTTTTAACCAATAACCTAATTATCTCCGCTAAGGAGGTTATATTTGCACCAACGTTTGAGCTTGTTGACTACTTTTGTGGTTAAGCACTGTTCAGTAGAAGATTTTAACCAAAGAGTAGAGAAAATTCTCCTAATGTTAAAACATTATTTCCTGAAGGATTTCCTCTTGCAAGTTTATCACCAATGTTATACACCAAAATTACGAGTTTTGAGGCAAACAATTAAACCGAAACGTCCGTTGTAAGTTCTCTCACCATTGAGAAGAACATGTACAGACTTTGCTAATTAGCGCTACATTTCCACTTGAGATCCTAACTTCTACTGAAATCCCCCTCCCCTACCGGGACACGCACTCCCACCGTTACACCGGCTCCGTTCGCAGGTAATATCGCCACTTAGCGGAAAATATCCCCCAATCAATTTTAGTAGCGCAGGCTGCATTGATCCTATAACAAAGTCTAATCCCTCCATCTATATTTTAGAAGTTTGGGTATAAGTTTTAGTGGCTGCAGCCCAGTGTAGGCATCCTCGCTGTAAACTCAAGGTAATCAAAGCTAACATTAGTGTGCATTATGTATGAGCGTGGCTTGAGAGGAAACTTATCTAAGACGGTTCGGTAAGGGAGCTTGATCAGTCTCATCCCTGCGCTGTCTCCTCATTTATTCAGCTACTCAAGGGCGAGTCCATTCCGCAACTCTGCGAGGAGGTTGTTTTGGGCCTGTGGGTGTTGACAATCAGCGGTAGAAGATGTATTTAAGGCAGTCCCGCAATGACTTCAAGTGTTGTTTACATAAGATTCTGTCACTTTAATCGTCTTAAAAAATTATGCACCGAAGTCGAAATCAAAATTGGAAAAGCCAAAACTGTTGTTTTCACTTTTATTTTTATGATTAAGAACCAGACCGTCGGAATCACAAGTTAATTCTGATGTGATGTTTATTCAACCCGTTTCATTTCAGATGTCTATCTTTCCCTGTCCTGACATAGTAGAACTTTATTGTATGCCCTTATTGTATGCTTCTTTTATGAATCATCGTCAATCCGTTGTTGTTTACAAGAAAAAAGTTTATAGTGCCAAAAATCTTAACACGCTAATATTGTGCCATTTTTTCCTCTGTAAAAACACAGAACTAGATCCTGTCTTGTACAATGATAATATCTTTGTAACATAAGTGTCGTGCCTTTCTGCAGAGTTTTTCTACAAATATAGCACGAAAAAAACGCCACATTCCGGTACTCACATAGAAACTTAATGATAGAATCGATTAGCAAGCTGTGTTGTTAAAGAATTGTCCGATCTCTATGTATGTGTATTTGTGTCCGGTCTGCTTAAAAACTAGACAGCTCTGCAGAGCTGTGGGCCGTGCGAGTAACCTCCATGGAGCTCTGAAGTGCTCCTCCATGGCGGATACTCGTACAGCCCCTATTGCTCTCCCTACCGTCCGAAGTGGGCCCGTCCCGCCCAGTTCCGTTCGCTGTGCCCGACCCGAGCTCGGCTTTGGTTAGGCAGGCGGAAAATTGGAAGTTGGATGGGAGGCGGGCTGGGATGGAGGCCTGGGCGCGCCGAATGGGAAATTTCACCTTCACAGAGTCAGCTGAACAGAGAACAGTGTCATGGACCGAGCCTGGGATAAACAAAACGTCGTTAGTGAATATTTTCAAATGTCCTAAAGTTACGAAAATAGACATTTCACCTCCAGAGAGCCAACGGAAATCACAGTAGAGTTTACAATGTGTCATGGACCAAGCGTGGAGTAAACAAAATGTTCTTAACAAATTCTGTTGTGTAAAGAAAATATTACTGAATGCTAGAAAAGTACCGTCACTAAATAGAGAATTTTTTACCTTCAGAGAGTTTGCTGAACTCATAGTTCGGACTACAATATCATGGACCAGGCGTGGGATGAACATTGTTTCGTTAGCAAAGCCTGCTGTGTAACAGGATTTTTTTCAAATATTATAAAAGTACGAAATGTAGAAATGGTAACTTCACCGAAATAGCTGAACGGGCTGTAGAGAGATCTCAGTCGAGTTCACAATGTCAATGGACCAAGCATGTAATAAACATGATGGCGTTAGCAAATTCTGCTGTGCAGCTGAAATATTTGTAAAGACTATAAAAGTACGAAATTTAAACATTTTAACTTCTGAAAGTAAGATCAGAGTAGGACCACGTCGAAGTATAAGCACTGAGACCTGGGTGTACATGTAGTGGCAATTTCATCTAGTTCACCAAGAAGCGCAAACGAATATGAAATGTCAGTTAGTATGTTATCTGAATTATATCATGGCTCATTTTTAGATTGTAGCACTGATATGAAAACAAATGAAGTTTAAAACTTAAAAAAAAGCAACGGAAAACCGAAGGACTGTACCGAATCTATTTTCAGGTAGAAAATTAAAGCATCCCAAAATTGAAGAAAGACTGCAAACAAAGCCGAACTTATGTATATATTGTGAATTGTTTGTTTTCTGTTCTATGATCCGACAGTTTCCAATGCCACTCCGCACACTTGCCGCTATTTACGTCCTACCTAGTTCCTCAACAAAAACGAAAGCTGCACGATCACCCTTTCCACTGATCCATAGCCAGAAAACTTTGTTGTAACGACTTGAGATTTCTTGCAAAGTTGTAGAAGTTATAGTTAGCTGTCTGTCAAAAGTGCCCCCAAGAGTCAGCTGTAATATCAGCACACTTGTGAGGTCAGGGCATGTCAAGTGTCGATAACAAACGGGAAACTCCATCAATTAAAGAACATCACGGAATCCCTGAACGACACGAGGATTCCTGGAAGATAGAGCCCAATAGTGCAGTCTTCTTCTAGTGTCTTCTTCATGACTTGCCTTCAGACTTTTTACAAGAAGCTAAGAAGGAAGTATGGTAGTTAAGTTTGTTGAGGTACCGTTGAATAATGTCTTTAACACTCACAATTTAGTCCAGAAAAGACATTAGCAAATTGGGCTATCTAATCATAAACACTGTTTGTGAGATCAAAACCTTGTGCATCAAATATACAGAAACACCGTGACATGACAATACAGTTATGTGGGCGGTTGCTTCTTCAGATTTGTAAAACTGAACGAACGTTTATCCAGTAATCTCTTAACAATATGGTCCTGAAATTTGTGAAGCGCCTTTCCAAGTTTAAAGTGAAAACCATCCCTAAGATCGGAAGAACAAAGCATTACAGACAGATGGTGGAACCACAGGTGACCTTTTATAGCAGACTTTTAACTTAATAGAATTTACAGAACTGACGGGTATGCAAAATAAAAAAGCTATCTCTCCAACCCACCCTCACCAAAACCAACTGGAATGGGATAAAACCACATATACACCACTGATACATACAGCGACTCTACTACTCTAAGACTTGTACTATTCATGTAATTATTATATCTCCCACTAAACCTTCACGAACTGTTACACTATGTGTTCTTGCCATTGTTTCTTCCCGTAGCATCCCGAAATGCCTGCACACAACACAACCATACGTTCTCCTCCATCCTCTAGAACTCCTCTTATAAAATGTTGATGATATCTCAATTCCAAGATTTGCCGTTTGCTTTCCTCTAACAGATTTTGAGAATCAACCCGCTGTGCAGCTTATCCGGTTTTGTCAACATAAGTCTGCCGACATGACTATAATTGTGTTTGTTTGATCCTGAGAGTGGGTTGAGGTATTCCTGCGCACTTAACATGGGGACGGCGGGGTATGTTCATCTTTATTAAATCATAAAATATTCACGGAAAAGGCAAATTCGGGAAATGAGGCCTTAATGGAAAACTTCTTCTCTTCATTCCGGGGCGCGTTCCCTCGTGCGCGGAGGGATTTGTGCGGAAGTACCGGGGGTGTGATAGGATAGCGGCCCGGCTGTATTATTCAGGAGGTCCGATCATTTCTCCACGCCTCAAACTGCCGAGGTTACGTACGAATGTCAGCTGAGAAATCCACAAGATGGCCGTGTGTGATTTAGACAACATCTGAGTTTGATAGAGCTGACGTATATCATACTTCAAATCTCACATACATCGTATTGTTATGTTGCGTTCTTTAAATACGTGTACCGTACTTCTCTGTAAATATTACTTTGCTTTCTGGATGTTTCAAGATAGAAGCATAACGAATCTTTCGTTGATTTGTATAAATGATATTGAGCAAATAGTGGGTCAATCGATTGTCTTCGCGTAGCTCCAAATCTCTCAATACAATTTCCCTAACAGACACGTCTATTCTTGTCAGTCAGGAGGGGAGGAGATGGAGAGAAGGAAGAAAGAAAGAAAGAAAGAAAGAAAGGAAGGAAGGAAGGAAGGAAGAGAAGGATGCCGATCTGCCATGCGTAGTATTTCATAGTGTATATCTTATTTGTGGTTGTACAGGGCTGAAACATCCAGGAATTGTCATACAATTGTGTTAAATGATCAAAATATGTACGTCACCATTGTTCTATAGCACAGGGGTGGGGGCCCAGTGTTTGATATCTTCGAAAGTTTTGTGTGGTTTGACGAAAATTAATGAAACATATCAAACTTTCCTTTATCCTCTTTGTTACCTCAAACTTTCGGAAAAATCTGCATTAGCTACGTCAGTTGAAACAATGCAAAAGAACTTCAAAATGTATCAGAAAACATATCATATGAATTGTAAAAAAGGAAAATGAAAATATTCTATCTAATTAGTCGTTTTACAGCCTTGTGAAGTATGGATTTTATCTGACGGTTATTTTCATCTTAAGACAAACGAGCATGTGTTAGTTATACTTGGGTGTATGTGTAAAATTTACACAACATGGCACGATACGGAAACAACAACATAAAAGCATTTCAGACTCAGCTAGAAGTATGTTAACTGTTTATGTATAATAACTTACACATTAAACCCTTAACACCATCTACAGTGTACTGTTGTATTATTGTTAGTTAAACAGTTTAACCTTACTTTCCGCGAAGTAGGTCTATTTTTTAGCACCAGTGTTGTTGGGAGATATTTAGACCATTTAAAGCCGAGCCTGCGTGATGGCTGCCATTTCCCAATCAGCCCCCTGTGCGCGCCTAACGAGGTATCGACAACAACATCCATCCCACATATCAATCGCGCGCGGAATTACCCGCCACATGAATTTTTCAAACTTTTAGCCTAGGGGCATCTTTTGTTAAGCGTTTGCTACTTGCACCCTGGTCGCTGTACAAGTCAGAGGTGTCGCTTTGCCGCGAGCTCATCCCAACCTTTCCCGCCAAATTCCTAGCTGCAAAGTGTCGTCTGATTTCTCTCAGCCTCCATGGCATCTCGACTGGAAGGACCTGACAGTTCTCTGGGCAGGCGCCAGCTTGGCGTGGAGGCGTTTTGGGATAACGGCGTGCTAAAAGTGAGTGCGTACTTCTCTCCGGCTTTCATCCATTTTTCAGGGCCTGTTTACGAGGGTCTGACAGGGGGAGTACTGAGGATCGTTTAGATAATTGATGTGTCGGCGCGGAAATTGCAGCCCGATAAGTACCTCGGGCAGCGGAATGGTTCCGATTCCAGCCCCGGCGCATTGCGCTTTTTTCTGCGCGTTATCCGACAGTCTTATTAACAAAGACAAGGATGAGGAAGAACAAAGATAGTTAGACTGTACTTTGTGGTCCTATTATATATAACAGCACGGTTGTAGTATAGGATATTGGTGAACTTCGAGGATTGCTTTGTCGGTAGTTTTTTTACGTTAGTCCTTTGTCTTTCATGTACCAAAACTGTTATGTTGTAGTAAACGGTACAAAAAGTTGTACGTATTCCACGATGTTAATACGGCAGTACGTACTAATATTGGAGCAGTCGGAAACTGATGAGTGCGTAGTTTATGAAGGAGTGTAGATATAACCGAGACGCACCACAATCGTCGTATAATCGCAGAAATAAATTTCACACGACTGGTACTGATATCATATTTAGGACAATTCTTCTATGTGCTGTTCGCTGAAAATACATGAGCTTACCACATTTCAGGGGATAAAGGTGTTCTGCTTCCAGGTTCAAAGCGCGTTTTAAATCTTACAAGTTGTGTCCGGCGTTGGCATTATAGGCACTGCTGTGTAAGAAACATAATTTCCAAAGTTTCTTCCTCGTAATAATTTTTAGATACTATTCCGATCCAAACAGGAATATCATACAGCATTTGTCTTCTTCTGATGTGTACATCCCCATACAACAGACTCTCTTCTTTTACGGCAGTTTGGTGTTGGCGAGATACACATCCAGTCAGTAGTCTACAGCGAGTGTTCAAGTCAATGTACAGTTAGAAAATTTGGATACTCCAAGCCAGTGCCTGGACATAACAGTCCCTATAAGCAGAGTCGGTTATTTCTTGTAAAATGAGCCCTAAATCCCAACCCATATATAGGTGATGGGACTAAACATAACATTCACTAACAAACAATGTCTGTGATCGGCCTGTGTCATCGGGAAGCTATTTCCGTACAATTTTATATCATGAGGTATTGTACGGACGTAGATGACAATATTTTTGCCCATAACACACCAGTTCTGTTGTTAACATCAATGCAAAATGAGTAAAACAATAACTGTTTGGGACGTGTTCACATTCTTGTCAAATAGTGTATGTGGCTTCGTTAACTCCCCCAGCATGTGACTTCCCTTACAAACGGAACCTAGGTTTAAAATGCGCCCCGCCAGGACTGCATCCCCGGTCAGTAACGTGCACGTCTGGTGCACGTTGTGCAGGGCCCCTACCCTTTGGTCCCTATGTGTAATTACTAACCACTAGATCATTTTAAAGGTATATGACGGCGATGTAAACTTATCTTTTTAAACATTTGTTCTTTCTGTACATATATATTCTGTACATGTTATTTTCCTGTGTTATGTAGTGTTGTATAAACGTATGTTGAAACGGACCACAGGAAGAATAGCTACAACATATGATAATTGTGAATATAAATAAACTATTGAACTCTCATCTATTGCTTCAGCAGATGTCAATCTTCAACAGACTGATCGTCTATTTTGCAAACAGAAGTCAAAATACATTTCAGAATTTTTACCATTGTTGGCACAGTTTAAAAGAACTCGCGACAAATCCCCGATGATCCCGATGTCTGTACTTTAAAAAGCCTGGCCTCCAGGCAATGGTGAAATAACGCACTTTTTGTTGGTTTCAAGCAATTACAATGTATCTCAACCATTTACCTAGCCATGCTTGCTAACATACAGCAAACATGTAGCGTGGGGTGGCTTAATGGTTAACTACCCCGCCTCAAAGTCACAAGGTCGGGGATTGTCAAAGAGCCCGACAAACTTATCAAAAAGAGTGGACGTCCACACCGTGTGTTACACCCGTAGGTTTACCGTTGACGCAATTCAAGCAAAAAAGAAACAGTCGTTGACTTTTGTACCTCAAACATAATCATTACATAGGCTATGAATATAGGTATATTCTTAGTGATTGTAAGCCCTGACGTATTCCACTGACATGTCATACCCTACACCATCTGTTTAACCGCCCCTGACCAAACCTTTGTTCCGTTAAAATTACGGCACGCGGCAGACCGGATACGCCTTTCTGTTCAGCGGCGGTCGGTTGATGCAATGATCATAAAATTCATTTTCATTATCAGCTTGTGATATTTGTAATGCCTTCAGTCGAACCTTTCATCACAAAACATATATGTTCTTACATACTCGCATCCACCATTGCAAAGAAGCTAGAGGAAGCCGAATTCACTGTTGTAGCATATAGTACTAACATTTGTATTAATTTTTCAAGAAAGTATTCTTTTGTTCTGGTCTATACCTGGCCTAGTGGATATATGCACACAATAAAGGTCTTTATTTAATAAAAGAAAACGATCATCCTTACAACGATTATTTGTCTAATTTGCATGCACTTTTCACAATTCAAACACGAAAGTAACAGGTGTATAGCATAGCTGCCCTCGGTCTCAGATCATAATCTCATCGCTCATCGCTAATGACACCATTATTAAGTTGTCATTACATTGACATTGTCAAGTTCACGGACGCTGTCCGATTGTCCTAACTTTAATTTCCCGCATATGAACTTGAGCTGTCACAGTGATTAACCACAATTATTAACCACAAAGCTGGGCATAGAATGGCCATCTGCCACCCTATTATCTACCAACTTGTCAATCTCCATTCATTTCTTTTATCATGGTTTCTTCCTTCCCTCTATGCCTTTGCTCTGTCAACTATTATCCACAAAGATGGCACAGGAAGGATGTGTTTCACTTTTTCCGTCACTCTAGCTGCTTTCCACCACTCCATCAACTCATGCCTCTTTCCTTTCCTCTATCATTCTATCCACTCGTCCATCCAAAAGGTGAAAACCGAACATCACATCACCCTTCCTCGATCCTGCATTCCTTCCACCCATCTCTCTATCCCTCCCTCCATCCTACTATCCTGCTAATAATTCACCATTCTATCCGTCACCCTCTTGTCCTTCCCTCATGCTTTCATGACGTCTTTACTTTCTCCCATTCCCTCTTTTCATCAGTACATTCTGACTAAGATGTAACTACGTCTCTTATCTCATCTCTTCTCATCTCATCTATCCCTCAGTACAAATCTAAACTGTCTTTGAACACCTATGAACATGTGTTAAACGATCACATTTGACCGCGTTGAATATCCCTATGTTGGGAGAAAGTGTAGCATTGTACTGTTTCTTTTTCATTAGACCAATGAAAACACAAATGGAGCTGAAGGTATCATTTTGACTTTTCAGTTTAAACAGACGCTACATAACTCTTCCATCTGTATCACAGTCTAATGTGTGCTATACCCGTCATGTTTCCGTCCGTTAGTTATCCTGCCAACAACAAGAACTTTATTGCATGTTCAAAAATTGTAACAGGTACAACGTATGGCAACATATACATGTTTGAAACATTGCTAACATTTCTCGAGAAGATCTAATAAACTAGATTACATCTACTTTTATAGATAACAATAAAGGCACTCTAATAACACTTTTCCAACTCTAATGATAACTACACACTATTGCGTCAGGAATGTATATTGTTTCGATACGTTAAAGAAAGTTAAACATCC
>LZCU01171051.1:0-10234 GCA_001663935.1 Asymmetron lucayanum | reverse complement strand
CAAGGGTGACGTCCCGGGAGAGACCGTGTAGGTGTTGTGGAAAGGTCGCCATTGTGCTACAGGGCAGACATATAGTTTCAACATCAGTTCAATTCAATTCAGTTATTTAAAATCAACGTGCAGCACATACAGCTGAATGTTACAAACACTATAGCACTGTCAGACAATGACATATAAATGCAGATTTAAAAAATTTAAAGCACTGTGCAACCTATACCATAAGCATATACAATAGACTTCATACAGTCTCACCCACTTAAAGTCACAAGAGCGTCGTTAGCGCAGTTGATAGCCCCGATTGCCCAGGAAATAAAGCAAGACTTTTAGAGAAAAGAGACTTTATGATAAAGCTTTTAAAAGTAAGTCGGAGCAAAGTTACCTTGCCACATCTTCACAAACAGGAAAATTTCCTGTTCTCATTTTTGTAAACGTTTAGTTGGTGTTTCCTTTGCGTCATTTTAGACTAATGCATTTTCTTTCCAATGGTACAAGGAGGGATGTAGATTGGAACAGTAGCATGGGAATATTTTGTAGGTTATAAAGCAGGTTAGAGGGTTAGAAGCTATATTTTAGCGTCTTTAAAGATGAAAAAAACTTTCAATAAAAAAAATCCAATGCTTTTTCGTGTTTTTTATCAAGATGTCGAGCATTTGATAAAACAACCATTAATGTTAACGTCACATCCATTTTGTTCTAAAACAAAGGAGTGAATGGGCATCAGCAGAATGGCCAAAAGCCGCTTGACCCTACTGTGCATGCCAGCACTGCCATTTTATGGAGATGCACCAGAGGTGCTATAAATCCAGGGGGTGAAGCATGGTGGGTTTTCTATTGTGTTCGGGTGCAGAATAAACACTTGAAATTTCACCCCTCCTTGCACAAACAGCACAGGATAGGTGACGATTGCTTGGAATTTAACCCCTTGCAATGTAAACATTTCCTGGTGAAAAATCAAAGTACCCCTATCAACCTCTAACTACTCTACACCCTTATTCACAGTAGGCCAGACACTCACCCCTGTTCAGTTTGGTAGTGAATTATAAAGTATACATAGCAATTTTAAGGAATAGTACCGTGCCATTTTCCTCGTACACGTAGCAAATTTTGTGACAATCACGGCGATTTCATAAGAGTACTTAGCAGCTTTACACGTGAAAGTTTGAAGTACATACCAGTAGCAGTGCACCGTGTTCCGTAAGTTTGTATTCTATACACGTAAAATTGCACTGTACTTTATAAAATTGCACTGAATTACATAAAATTGCAAAGTATATTTAAGTACCCTATTCTCCGTATTTTTATAACAAAACACGGCTACATAATACGACTGTTTAACCAATCCGAAATCAGAATTGTTTGAGCCAACGGATACTTAACTGTTACACTGTTTTGTACATTTCTACTTTATAAAACCAAAGGACAACTTACTATTGTTCATTCGATCAGAAGATGCTGCGATGACAAGAAACGACGAGCGGTAAGGCAAAATGGCGGCTGACCTAGAGCAGACCACAAGGGTCAAATAAGCAAAGGTCAATTTTAAGCCTGATTATCTCCATAATCTCATTGCAACCGTAGATTGCGTCCCCAATGTTTGCTGCTGAAAAATGATGTATATCAATCCATATAACAAATATTATGTGTAGGTATTTCAATGAGGAAGCTGAAGCTTTCAAACAACTTGATGATGTATTTTCTTCAATCTAATTATACCTTCGTCAAGAAGTCTATGTGTTTGATCGGGTCTGTGAATATCTGTCTGTGTTTGAACACGATAACTCAATAATGCCTGGATAGAATGTCTTGGCGTTTGGCATGTGGATAGATCTTGATGGAACCTAAAAACGATTAGATTTTGGGTCATTTAGGTGGCTTTTTATGGCATTGCAGCAGAACTTCAAGTTTTCATTTGTTTTGATCTGAAGATGCTACGGTCACTAAATGTGAGTGGTAGAATTACTGTTTGGTGGAGGCCTGCATGGTGGGGTAGTGATTACGAATTACGAAAAATTTTCGTTGCCAATTACGAATTACGTTAAATTCTCAGAGCTGATTACGACTTTACGCTTTGCGGCTAATGTACTGATTACGAATTACGTTGATTTTTTGGACGCTGCCTACGGATTACGAAGTCTAAAAAGGCCTGATTACGCCTTACGAAAAAGGGCATGCAGGCCCCCTTTGGTCTTTAGGCTAAAATAGAGGTGACAGCAGTTTTGGCGCCCTATCAGCTTTTTCTGGGACTGCAAGGGCGTTTATATCTGAAATTTTGAAACTGCACAACTGGAGAAGGTATGGACGGATTGTTTTATGATTTGGTGTGTATGTAGCGTAGGTGAAGATGAATATGATAAGGAAGTGATCATGTTATTAATGCCAAATATGCATAATCAATGAGGGAAATCTATATTTCTCTTTCGCTGAACGATAAAAGTTTCATGCTCAAAATGCTTGTATCTTAAGAAGACAGGGGCATTAGCTGGTATAGATTATGCCAATATGGACCTCATTTTCTTAATTAATGGGAAATCGCTATAATAGCTCAAGTTTAAATACAGGGAATTTCATCCTTTTGATGTTCATTAATCAGCGATGAAAATTTCGAGATATAATCATGGTAATAGGAACTTAATATGCATAATTAATGGAGAAACTTTATATTTGTTTTCTGTTGAATGTTAGGTGGCTCATATTCCTGACATCTGTAGCTTGGGTGGAGAAGAGCATCACCGAATATAAATTAAATATTCTGCATAGTAAACTGCAAAAACCTTAATTTATCCGGATTGCATACTTGTGTCGCACACGTCATTTTTGGCTAAAGATTTGGGCTAAAGATGCTTCAGTTTCAGAAATATGCTGGTGAGTAGTTGGTTTGCATGATTTACATTATATATATTTAAATACAGTTGTTTGACGAAGGTATGTTGTCATGAAACCCTAGTCTTGTTCGCCAGCTGGGTTTTGCTGGATCAGTCGTCTCCGAGTCGTGTCACGCTTTTGTGTTTTTAGCAGGGTAAAAAAGAGATGGACTGAAATCTAATATGATTGCCACGAAGCTTACCTCTACAAAATACCGAAAAACAACAACATAATGGCCTGCGTTCCCACGCGTAATAAAGACTTGAAGCTGGTCGCATGATACTGCAGACTGTTCACCCGGAAATGATACACTGCGGACTGGCGCTAGGACACAACAACAAATACTCCAGACCAACAACGCCTGAACAGTAGCTCAAATTCCACTTTTTTATAGGTACATTTAGTGCCCACCATTCATAGAAGAACACAATGGACGATTTAGGTAGTGATTCCTTATTCTGGAAATTTGGATTGGATTTTTTAAGGATTTTTGTCTGCACTACTTGATACCTAATCGTCGGCTCAAGTGTCGCGGATGGATACTGTGTTCTGGGACCTTGACCAGTTGTCATTCAGCGAACCGGCAATATTGTGTTGTCAGCACCAGAAAGACCCATTCTTTTTGTCCGTAAGTACTTGTTTTCCTACATCTCTGACAGCAGGTGAGAGAATAAGTAAGTGCTACAGTACTTTGGAGCTAATACTTATTTTTAGTATGGTAGAAAGTTTTACGGAGCAAATTGATCTATGCTCATGTGACAAAATACCTCACAGTTGACAACGTCGACGTCTTTGACCAATTAGAGGCCTTCCGTTCAATCCCGGATCAGAACATCCTGTTTGAGGCTGTTACTGTCTTTCGGAAGGGACGTAACATGGGGACCCGTGTCCGAAGAGATGCCAGCGGCCGCTTATTGTAAAATATATCTTGTTTCTGGGACACGACATGTTTCGGCCTTTTCCCTTGATTTGGCATCGTACCAGGTATGGTTGTTGATTTTGATTTTCTAAGGGGGAGGGGTGTGCTTATTTATTATTTAACTGAGAGTTGCGTTCATGGTATTGAGTAGCTTCATACGATATTCAGTCTGTTCATTGGCATTTTCAACTGCTATTTCGTTGTAAAGGTATGTTTAATTTAGCAAAAGACAATGTTTATTGGTCAAGTTAGTTCACATGGAACTTTAACAATCTTTTTAAATGTGGTGAGTTCCCAAACACAGGTTAGATAAGATGCCATATGGAATATTGTTGTTCCACATGGCATGAACGGTTAGATACAAGATAACTTTGTTGTGATTTCGCAATGTTTGTTGCCACTGAATCAAAACCAATTTACATTATATAAGAGCCCATTACATGTACCAGATATAAAAGCATATTCAGTTAACAGGTGGCTGGCTAAATGTAGATAAAATATCAATTGTACATAAAAAGTTATAACATAAATTAAATCGACAGTAAACAATTTAAAAGGTATAATTATAATATCAAAATGCATTTGGATGGATGTTTGGTTCATAATCTTTGCAGATACGTATTTCTTCATAAACTTCTTCTTCTGATGTTGTTCTTGTTTTGTTACGATCTTTTCACGTGTGACATGATGTTTATTGCTACAGTTCTTCCACCAGGAAAATGTCCGAGCGACTGTGTGGGTTTTCTCGGGACCTCACTCTCGCCCTGCTACCGCGGCTGTACACGAATGAGTTGGTTACAGAGCTCTCCAGGAGAAACGTGCGCACTGATGATAATCCTCAAAGTAGGGAACATCTCGTCATTACGCTTCACCAACTTATGATACAGGAATATCGCAATCTCCAATCAGATGTTAGGAGGATCAGCTGTCTACTATCAGATGAAGAGTGTAGTGTGGAATGCAAAGACGGCTCAAACTGGGAAGGTCCTTGGGAAAAGTCACAGAACCAGGTAGAATGGGAATCTAGCTATCCACAAACAGATCAGCTTTCCAGTTCTCCTGATTCAAGAAGGTCCGGCGTTGTATCGGCCGCACGCACTACTGTGGATATAGTGTCTACTCTTTCAGACCCATTCCAGTATACAAAACCTGAGACGAAACCAAACTTAACGTACAACTATCAGCTTCAAAAGTTTGTAAATTCAAATAAATCCACAGGTATGCCTGCTGCGACATCCAATTCCTCACTGGAAACTTTCAGCAAGAGAATACATGCGCATGTGCAAGGAGAAGATGCGAATGAGTCATCAGTGCTATCAGATTTGGAGTCCGGGAGTAACGACATGAACTTTGACATGCCTGCCACGTATTCGAGAGCTCTTGACATGATTGGCACATCGGGTAAACCCGTCGTCCCCGCAACTAGTACAGAGGTGTGCGTGCGAGAAGACGAAAACAGTCATCAGCCTCAACACCTTTCAAATCTAACTAAATCCTCGGAGATGTCTAGCACGACACTAACAGCAGCCAGTTCCTCAGTAAGGGCACAGGACGCAAATAGAGACGCTAATGTAGAGAAAGGGACCAGTGAGGTAGGAGAGTCGGACTGGGATAGTGACATAGATGTGGACGTGCCTACTGCATATTCGACAGCACTTGGCATGACTGACACATCAGATAAAACCGTGATCCCCACAACTAGTGCAGAAGTGTGCGTGGGAAAAGATAAAAACAATTGTCAGCTTCAAAACGTTTCAGGCATAACTGAATCCACAGAGATGTCTTGTACGACACAAACATCACCCAATTCCTCACTGAGGACACATGGCGTAAATGGAGACGCTAACGTGCAGGAGAAAGGCACCAGTGAGTCAGTAGATTCGGACTGGGAGAGTGACATAGATGTGGACGTCCCTACTGCATATTCGACAGCACTTGACCAGATTGACATACCAGATAAAACCGTGGTCCCTGCAACTAGTGCAGATGTGTGCGTGGGAAACGATAAAGACAATTGTGAGCTTCAAAACCTTTCAGGTATAACTGAATCTACAGAAATGTCTTCTATGACACTAGCATCACCCAATTCATCACAGAGTTCACACGGTGCAAAAGGAGACGCTAACGTTGAGGACAAAGGGACCAGCGAGTCGGCAGATTCGGACTGGAATAGCGACATAGATGTGGACGTACCTGCTGCATATTCGACAGTACTTGACCAGATTGACACATCAGATGAAACAGTAGTCCCTGTAAGTAGTGCGGAGGTGTGTGACATTGAAGATAAACACAATCGTAAAGCTCGAAATCGTTCATATTTAAATGAAACCACAATGAGGTCTTTCACGACACGAACAGCATCATATTTATCGCCGTGGACACAAAATCCAAAAGGAGATTCCGGCGTCCTAGAGGAAGGGAGCAGTGAATCAGCAGATTCGGACTGGGATAGTGAAATCGATACGGACGTACCTGCTGCATATTCGAAAGCACTTGACATGATTGACACAATGTTTGTAGGAGGGAATGAAAACGAAGAAGGGTCTACATTAATCTGCTATCAGACGAACGCTCCTAGTGTTGACGAGTGCAGGACTGAAGATACTGAGACAGATGCAAACGATCAACCTTCAAAGCTGCTCAGCCAGAGTTATCAAGCAGATGAACTGACTACTTTAAGTGCAAAGGACAAAGGGATGGAAGATCATGTATCTGGACGGTTCCTTGCTTCGGAACGTTGCAAGGATAACCTTTCGGCCATGGTCAGAGATAAAAACAGCCGGACCATTGGCAAACGTAAGGGGTGCGGCTACTCATGTAGTCTTCCTGGGCATAATAAGACTAACACAGGAGAAAAGCTGTACACGTGTGGAAAGTGCGGGTATAGCACAGACGATAAAAACGGTCTCCTCCTACACATGAAAGAACATTCCGTTGAGAAAGATTTTACCCGTGAGACATTTGGATATATCACAAATAATAAGTCACATATCGATGTACACACAAGACGGACGGGTGAGAGACCTTTCCGTTGTGAAGAAAGTGGCCAAAGGACGGCTTACATGGGTTGTTTAGTCAACCACATAAAGCGCCATAGAGGCGACAAACCTTACAAATGCGACAAATGCGAGTACAGGGGATCTGATATGGCGGACCTGATATCTCACATGAAACGCCACACCGGTGAAAAACCCTCCAGTTGTGATGAAACTGACTTGATGACAGCACACAAACAGAGTCTTATACACCATATAAAACGTCACACAGGTGAGAAACCCTACAGTTGTGATCAATGTGACTACAGAACAGCACGCAAACAGAATCTTCAACAACACATGCAACGCCACACTGGTGAGAAACCCTTCAGTTGTGATAAATGTGAGTTTAGAACAGCACGGAAACAGACTCTTTTAGCTCATATGAAACGCCACACGGGTGAGAAACCATACAGCTGTGATAAATGTGACTATAGGTCAAGGTACAAAAACTGTTTAACTCATCATATGAAAAGTCACACTAGTCAAAAAACTTACAGCTGTAACTTATGTAAATACGAGCCGATGTACAATTGCGATCATTGCAAGTTCCGAACTTCTTCCAAGAAAACATTTGATGAACACATGAAAATATGTGTTCCGAAACCGTACAGTTGTGGGCTATGTGACTACAGGACGGCTTACGCTTTCGAGCTTGTTCTGCATCTCTGTACCTGTATTAGGTAAGCAGTCATAATCGCAACTGTGCGTAACACACGTTTGAAGGCTATGTTGGGTGTTCTGGCGATTTACTGTAGGCCCCAACAGACAAAGGAATTCCTCTTGTGATATGCCTTTGCACTGTTTCCAATCCCCAATTCTAAAATACACAGATGTGATAAAAAGTGAGTTTTTTAGTTCTGACCTTGTTATTTGGTTTCAGACTTTACTGTTATTATTATTATCATTATTACTATTATTATTATTATTATTGCTACCTTTGTTATTAATTATTCACGTTAGTTTTTAAACTCTTTCATGTATTTCATGTATTTAGTTGTTAGTATCAGTCCTTTATTCTGTTTTCGTTGTATTGAGTTTATTTATTGTTAAGGTATCTCTTGAGGAGCCGGCCCTGTAGAGGAACGCTGTTCCTGTTACCGGCTCCGCACAGATTTTTATTCTGTGAAGTCAAATAAATAAAGTAACAATGTCAATGCTTGGAACAATTACTCAGAAATGCCAGGAATGAACCAAAGCAGATTTATCACGTTTAGAAAATGAGATGTCCATGTTATTAACGCTTTAGTTGGTGTTTACACGATATTGCGTTTGTTTCTTCTTGATTTTTCATTACGGCCTTGTATCGTATTTAAATTTTTAGTTTGTAACATTGAACGTAAATGCACTTCAGTACTATTTTCTTGTCAATAAAGTTTTCACGAAATGGTGTTTGTCTACGCTTGATCAAAATGTGGCTGTAGTCTACGATCATAATTTTCTGTTAAATATTGTTTCAGTATATTAGACACCAGTTTTGCAGTTCAAAAGTTAACCTAATGTTCAACACAAGAAAACTAAGACCTCTTTACCACTCCAATATCGTGACCGCACCATCTTCATATCAAGATACAAAAACCTGACGTTCCACTGCAGTACCATAACAAGCCGCTAAGGATCTACAAATTTTACAGATGTAACCATTTTCAGACCTTCTCAAAATCCACCTACATACCAAATATCAAACTGACACATCCGGGCTTGTTATCGTCCTGACGGGCACGTGGACGCTTCCCAATACATTGCCTCCTCCGTTTAGGTAACAAGGCTAGAACAGGCGAATACATGTTAACGTTATGAAACAATATTGAAGGAGTAATGGGGTGGCCTTTCTTACAAGAATTATGAACCATTTCAGAAGGTTTAGATAATCTTGCAAAAAAAACTCTTTCGGAAAAGTCCCACTTTCAACTGGTGACGCAGCAAAAAAAAATGCGAACCTCCTATGACGAGACAAAGTGATAAAACCAAATTAGTAAATATCGTATACTTTTGACGTCGAAATATACTACCAAGACACGGAATTACACATAGAGGCCCTGGTGCTAATATCCAAGAGTTTGTGGGAATACAGATGCGTTTTGTAACTAATAAACAGTGCATCTCAGGAAAGGCACACGAAACGCCACAAAACGCACGCGATGTAGGTAGTCATTTTCGCTTACTTTGGTAGTGTTATTAATTCACAGATTTCGTTATATGTCGTGATACATCTCTATTCTACATAGATAGCGATCAGAATTACTAGTAAATGCTCTGTATTGTAGAAAAAGATAGAATGCAAAGGGTGAATTGTAGAGACGGATGTACATTGTTGAGTACCGGGGCTTACCCTTTGTAATAGTCATTGGCTAGTTGGGTAGCCCTGGCTGTAACTTACAGCCAAATATATCAAATCAAATCAAAACAAAACACACGCGAAACAAACCGATCACAAAATCTGATTGGAGACAGACTACGGACACAGTTCCTCAACGAAACTACTGCACCAACATACATCCCTGACGAATCTAAACATTCCCATGCTCCAACCCTTGCAGAGCCTAAACTGCAGTTCATATACACAGCCGCCAGGAGAAAAACCTCAAAATGACCGTCGAATTGCAATTTTACGGTCTTTCTTTGACTGGGCTAAACATGTAAGGCTACTAAAGGGGCTTTGAACTATTGAACTGTTACTAGTCAAATTTATTCACATTGAATGATGGTCCTAGTTCTTAAAACATATATTTTCGAATATTACAGCAAGTTCAAATCGCATTTTTGTACCTCTTTGTTGATTAAATTTCTTTATTCTCTAAAATTCAGTTTTATTCATGTGCCCCAAAAGGAAACTGGCCGAAATGCTTTTTAGTTTAAACTTTGCAGAGAACGCAAGAGCCGTTTTCTGTGTCATAGGTCTCAATTCAATAGTTTCAAACAAAATCTGGTTTTCTTGAACGTTCTCACTTCGCAACTCCCACGAACATCTTGTAAATAACAACACAGAATCCCTATGTGTATGCAGTCATGATATTTAAGACATTTACTCACATTTTGAAGTGTTAGATATATTACATGTTCGTTATCTGAGATGGTTTTAATATGTTGCCCATGTTTAATCAATGGAACTTTCTTGATCGTACTGTAACTTTCCCAGATTTTTTTGAATATAACATAATTCAGATGTGTCAACTGTTCTACATTGTATATTCAATAAAGATTTCACATGCACTTGGCAGAAGAACCGTAAACTTTGCAGGTAATTTGAAATCCTAGATAATACATTTTATAATCAAGTAAGTATAACACCTGATTATATCCATAAGACCTCCATACTGTCTATCTGTTCATATCTATGTGTCATATCTATGTGTCTATAACATAATACGGGTGCACATGCATTTTCGAAACGAGAAGGCACAATAAACAAACAACA